>QEPC01003520.1:428149-441193 GCA_003113815.1 Sphenodon punctatus | reverse complement strand
AGGGGTGGGTGAGTCATTGAGAGGGTGCCTGGAATGGGGAGTGGAGGGGTTCAAGGTGCCTCTGATAGTATAAATGATGGGCTGCAAATGGACAGGTTTAAGCTTGTACATTTCTGTAGTGGCTTGTGAAGCCAATGTCCTGGTTAACTCCATTGTTTCTTGTATCCAGCAGGCTGATGAATTTTTGTTCCCAGGCACGCCTTTTGGAAGTGTTGTGGAGGCTGCCTTTCAGGACTAGGATGGAGAGATCCGAGATTGATACCTCCACAGACATTACAGCAGCGATTACCCCAGGAGACAGTCATTGGAGAGAGAGAGAGAATGAGAATGAGAATGAGAATGAGAGACTGGTCGGTGGCAGCAGCAGCAGCAGGAGGCAGAGGACACTGGTGTTAACACAGGGGCAGAAGGCAGCCAGGCAGGAGCAGCTTGTCAGGCAGTTGGCACCCCAAACTGTGTGAGGACATCAGTTTGCATCAATTACCCCGGGGGGGGGGCAGGAATTGGCAGAAAGGTGCATTGGTGGGTGTCTCTCTCTCTCATTATGGTGGGTGGTGGCAGTGGACAAAGGTGACCTCTCTCTCTCATGAACAATGATCAGACACACAAGGGAAAGAATGGGACTAAGAAGGGATAAGAGACACAGATATAACTCTATTTTTGTACTGCTGTGAGTAGACTGTTCAGCACAGCGCACACTCATGCGCGCACAGACACAACACAGAAGCCTGCAAAATGTTCTCGCTAAGAGAGAACTCGACCAGGGAAAGTGACCAGAGCTTGCCACTAGCTTAAAAAAGACTCACCATGACCACTTCCAAGCCATTCTGATTGGTCTGTGCAAAGAAAAAGCTATCAGAAGGAATTTCTTGTGTGCCACAGGCAACTATTACAGGCAAATGGACAGGGGAGATGTCACTCTTCTGTGCGGAGCTTTCCCCCTCCCTTCTGACTCTTGTTTACCAGCAGAGGCTGACAGCCTGGAGCCATTGCCAGGCAGCTGCTGGTTCCTCAATAACAAAAATGATTTATTTTTTTTGTTTTAGTAATTTATTTCCATTATCAGTTCCTTTGTTTTAATTATAGGAATAACTAAAACAAAAATTATTTTTATTTGTAATAACTAAAATGAATGCAAGTCATATGAAGAGAGGTTGAAGGAGTTGTGTGTTTCCAGCTTGGAATAAAGACAAAGGGAGGATATGCTAACAATATTTGAAAGACTGTCATAAAGAAAATGGAGAACAATCATTCTCCCTTGCTGTGGAGGGCAGGAAGAGGCAATGGGTGTAAACTGCAGAGACTTATTACTGATCAGGCAAAAAATCTGGACTAGGGGCATTTTCAGACAGACAAACTATCACTTGATTAGGAGAAAACTAATCTGTGACTGTTATCCAGTAATTACAAAGTGGTACCTGTTTGGAGTGGTACCTGTTATTTCTTGATAACTTAATTCTGGAGTAGTCAGTCTGAACAGAACTTGCTGTTATTCAGGAATTAGAGCACCTGGGATGAATTTCAATCCCGTGATGCTTTTCGTCCATGCTCAGAGCACAGATTTCTGTGATTGAAGAAAATCTGATTTTCTTCATTTTTCTGATTTTTGATGTGAAGAAAATGGTAACTCATTTCTTTGTCCTGCGGGTATTTAAACGTGGTGCTCCGCAATGCATTGTTGAAGACAGAGGTAATATGCTCGCCCTACAGTCATGTGCTACTAGATACCATAGAGGCAGAAATGTCTAGAGAGGATGTCAGGCCTTGATGTAGGACTCTGAGGAATAGTTGACTAATCCATGATAGTTGTTTAGACAGACCTAATCAAGGAATAGTTTAACATCCAGATGTTATAAACCCTAGTAATCAAGGGTTTTAAAAAATCTGGATTATTTTTTTTATCATGTGATAACAATCACTGTTTTGCAGCATTTAGATGGGCATTTCATTCTGGAATTAAGGCTCTAATCTCAGAATAAATGTCCATCTGAAAATGCCCTGTAAGGACAGTCTAGCAATGGATCGGGATACTTGTAGATTCTCCATCATTTTAAGAATAGGCTGCATGAGCATATGACTAAGGATATCTAGATTTGGAAAATCCTACACCACTGAGGGGGCTGGACTCACTGGGTGAAAACAGACAGTACGCTGTCCCAGTTCATCCCAGCTGGGTAGGAGCCAGGCAGAAAACGTGGATCTGGTAAAAGCCAGGCCCATAGTCTGCACCCAGCTAGGGCAGAGCGAGTGAGCCAGACCAGAAAGTGTGTTCTTGGCCCAGCTCCTACCATCAGCAGTGAGGTTGCCATACTACTACTAATCATTTATATAGCACCAGTAGGCATATGCAGTGATTTATAGTCATACATTTTCTGAGACAGGCTCATTCCCAGTGAGGTTATAATGGTCAAGGGGGACACACACATATTCCAATTTTACAGATGGGGAGCTGAGGCTGAGAGTTTGTAACTTGCCTGAAGCCACCTAGTGAGTTCATTAGCTAGGGGGAGATTTGAACCCTGGTTTTGCAGATCCAAGTCCAGCACCTTATCCACTACACCACGCTTGCGCTGAATAGCTTGGATCTTATATCTTGGTGGTTTCTATTTTGTAAGGCAAAATTTATTGATGCGTATTTCTGGACTCCAAATCCAATGAAATGTTGAGGGGAAATAGTATGAAATATATGAAAGTTTGTTGGGATGTAGCCAAAAATTCCAAGATGATGCATGGCACAGACAATATAACAACACTTCTTTTCCTTAATAGATAATATCTGTCTCCTAAAAGATGTCAAACTGGATTCTTCGAGTAAACTGCAGCATAGCGGGAAGATGTCAAGGATCAGAAACAGCTTCAGCATGTTGGTAGGACATGCCAACACTTCCACTTCCCTGAAGAGCTTGTATTCCAAAATATCTGTTTGTTTGGCTTTTTTTCAATCTTTCAATGCCTTTCTAGCTGCTATGAACAAAAATGTGAACTGAGTTTAACTGGAATAGAGATACCTGTTAGTGTTTACAGACAGAGCCTCCTTTAGGTGACCAGCATTTGAAAACCAATTTTTTAGGTCACTCCCAAATTCCTTTCAAGTGCTGCCAAATCGCACATTTATTTTATGTATTTATTTTTAAAACCTATTACCCCACCCCTCCTTCCTCAGGCAGCTCAGGGCAGCTTAAAATAGTTCAAAACAATTTTTAAAAATCATAAAAAGGAGGAAACAGAGAAACACATCCCACTCCCACCCACTACACATGCTACTGACCTTTAGTGAAGGCTACAAAAATGTTGGTACTTCTTGTGTTCTGGTCAATATAGGACCTGTAAGAATAGCTCTGAGAGGCATGGACATTTCAGCAAGGAGCTAATTTAAATTTTAGATTTCACCATTTAGCTAATAGTTATTTGATTCCTATAGTTATAGAGAAGAATATGGTGACACAGAGCAGCACCATTTACTGTAAAATCTCATTTTAAGGCCACAGCTTGATGGTTTTTGAGAGTTACTAAGACTTATTTTTTCACCAGCAAAGCAGTAAAGCCCAAAGCCACTAGTAGCTCCCCTTGGCATATTTGAATTCCACACAGAGGAGTCAAAATTAGGAGCCCATGATAATATGTTTAATATCTACACAATACACTTAGAGTAGCATCTCATTTTGATGGGTATGGCTTATTTTATGGGTTAGTACAACTTTATTTTGTGGGGCAAGTACACATTTTCCCACCCTGAAAACTGAACCCTAAGTAATATATAGGCCCTTTTTACACAGACACTCTAACAACCAATAAAATGGGTTTTACATTTTATTATACATGTTGCAGGGCAACGCTGCAGCCCTGCAACATAGGTCCTTTTTACACGAGATGACTCCACCCAGTTTCGCTGAGTGGAGATGGGTGGAGGCGTCTGTGTAACACCAATACAGGACCTCTTGATATCATAAGTGAATATGACAAAATTCAAGTTGTGTATACAACCCCACACACTCTGTCTCTTGTTCACACACACTATCTCTTTCTCATGCTACTGGTGGTGACTGCTTCCCAGGTGGCGGTGGCATCTACTTCCAATGGAGCGAGGACAGATACTTCCCCTGTGTCTGCTGTTGCTGGGTCCTGGCATCTAGTGAGTTTTGGAAGAGGCAGGCCTACTGCACACAGCTCCAAGCAGAGAATGGTGGGATGCGAGCCAGCTGTATGGAGAAATGACTCCCAGTCCCTGTAGCTCCTGGACAGTGGAAATGAAAACAACTTTTTGTTTTTGAAATAAAGGTGGGAAACTGAAAAACATTTTTCCAGCTGTAACTTTTTTTTATTCTTATTCGATTCTAATGAACCTTAGGGATATTGTACTTGCAATGGAGGATACTATGGGTATTTTCAGACATTACAAGATCACAGTCAACCACAGTGAATCTTCACATGGTGAAAGTGATCCCGTAACATCTGATGGGGGGAGTGGAAGTTCCCCCCCAGATGTTCATCACGGTCAATCATGGCGGGGAATCACATTCACCACGCGATCGGCTGAACCCACGGGGCCGGGGCCGGTTGCGTGGTGAATGTGATTCCCCACTGTGATGAACCAAGCCATCTTGTCTGGATGGCAGTCACGGCCCAGAATCCCCGCAGGGATTCCGGGCCGTGGTCAATTCGGGCGGGCGCTGCGGCTGCATTGGCCACGGTGCCCGCCCGTGTCCCCAGAGGGCAGGCGGCAGGGGAGCATAGGGAGGCGGGGCCGTGCAGCCCCACATTGTGCCATGCAGCCCCGCCCCCTCCCCGATTCACCACCAGGAGCCACCACCACGTCTATTCGCCCATGACGCAGTGGCCCCGGCGGGGAATCAAAGGTTTGTTTCCGTGATGGGGCCAATTGGCCCCATCACATCTGAAAATACCCTATGTGTACCAATTTTTGAAAAGATTAGATAAAGACTTAGATTTAGAAGCAATTGAATGTTGTGATTTTAAGAAAAGCTCCATATACATTCATGGCTACAACTTCTGTATCTTCCATTCACTTTGCATGAACCCTGTGAATATTATGTCCCTCCACAAGCTTACCATTCTGCCCAATTTCAGAAAGATTGGATAAAGGGTCCTGATGGTATAAAACATTAACTTGAAAATACATTTCCAGCTGTAACATTTTTATATTCCATCCTGTTTACAAGAAATTTGGCATGAATGCATCACATACTTTTCCTGTCATTGCTGCCAAACTACAGAACAAATTGATAAAGGGACCCAATTTTATAAGCAATTGAAGTTGTCCCCTTGAAGAGCATTATTCAGACAAATAGCAGCACATGCAGTGCCAGTCAGAGGCAGGCACCTGACATGGCAGGAGGAGGTAGGATGGAGGATGTGGAGCAACCCAAAAGACTGACAGACACAGTCACTGGCCAATTACTGCATGTTTCCAGCTTTAGAGAACCAATCGGTAGTGGTTTCAAGGCAGGCATAGGGGGTGGCCCTAAGGTGGGCATTGAAAGGACATAACTGGGACCTTGGGGATAGCATCCCAGAAATCAGGAGACATAGTTTACACATCCAGGCTGGCCGATTATCATCACAATCACATCCTGCAGCACTGTGACAGAGGACATAAGAGAATCTCTATTGGCTCTTTCCTAAACAGATGCTTCTGACTTCCCAGTAACAAGTGGGGAAGAGATTTTGGGATGGTAACAACACATAATGAGGATATTTGGTTGACATTTCTGCTAGCCAATTGGCATCACAAACTGATCTTATACCACAGTGACACGTGAGAGAACCCCTGACATAGACTCCTCTGCATATTCTGTGCAGGCATATAAAATTGGGACCTTTTATCACATCTTTCTGATATTTGATATCAATGATTGTGAAAATGTGATATACAGCCCTGCAAAATTTCATCTACACTGGTGGAACCACAAAGATGTTATAGTCAGAAATATATTTATAAGTGAATTGCTTATTTCACCAAGACCCTTTATCTAATCCTTCTGAAAGTTGGCACAGATAGTAAATATGAGAAGGGGTATAAACTTGCCATGTTTCATCTACATTAAATGTGAGGCAAAGAATTTACAGCTAAGAATGTATATGAAGATTTATGCAAAATAATATAATTCGGCTGCTTATAAAATTGGATTCCTTTGTCCAATGGTTTTGTAATTTGGTACACTTAATGCCTTGCATTGGAGGTACAATCTCTTCATGTTTCCACCAAATATAATGAAAAACAAAAATGTTACAGCCGAAAATGTGTTTTCCATTAAAACAATGGAAAACAAAAACAAAAATTTGATATTTATGAAAACAAAAACAAAAATTTGATATTTATACAAACAAAAACAACAGATTTAAATAACGAAAATGAAAAATGACATGGGCCTCTGGTGCACACCTCTATCCTAGAGCATCTACATTTTTATGAGTTTCCTCCCTCACTAACTACATTACTTGTGAAACTACCCAGTTCCAGTCAAAATGACATCAGCCAGTTGCAGAAGTGGTTATTAAGTTCAATGATTGAATGATCATTTTAATAATTATATTTATAATACATGTAGGTGGGAGATAGATAAAAATTGAGTCAATATCTGCATGTTGTAGACATTATATTTATCTAACAAAAGAGAAATAAATACTATAGGTAGAAAGAGAGCTGATGTTCTCATTTTCTCCCCCCTCCTCCCCCCTCCCTTTCTTCTGCTATTCATCAGAAGTACCCATTGGTAGTGAGACCATAACTGGGAACTGGATAGAAAGTTCAAGAAACTGAGTATTCAAAGCATCCACTTTTGGGCAGTCAACCTCCTGGCTAGTAATGCTATGGGTACTGTGGACTATGGGTGAAAACAGATATGATGCTAACCACCCTTTAACCACCCTTGGTGGTTATTTATGCATGTTGCAGGACTATATTGGTACCCTATGCAGCCCTGCAACATG
This sequence comes from Sphenodon punctatus, assembly GCA_003113815.1. Taxonomy (NCBI): domain Eukaryota; kingdom Metazoa; phylum Chordata; class Lepidosauria; order Sphenodontia; family Sphenodontidae; genus Sphenodon; species Sphenodon punctatus. The sequence goes on along the minus strand of QEPC01003520.1, from coordinate 434,242 downwards.
CATAAATGACCACCAAGGGTGGTTAGAGGGTGGTTAGCATCATGTCTGTTTTCACCCTAAATGTATATATATAAATATAAATGACTGGTGGATATTTACGTTTCCATCCCTTTCCTTATCCCAATTCTAACAATGAAATTAATCATTTCATGGTACTCTTTCATTTCAGACTGGTAGCTAGCCAAGCTAAGCCTCTAGTCCCAGAGCCATAACTAGCCTACGGCCAATGTGGCAGTAGCCACAGGTGCATTTACATGAGGGGCACCAAACAACCATGCCCCAGGGCAGCAGAATCACCGGCTGTGTGTCTGTCGCACCGCGGCTGCCTTCCCCAGATTCCTTGCACTGATGCTTCTTCCAGCAAATGCTAAGCAGAAGTGCTTAGCCAGCACTAATGGGTGAGGAGGGGGGCTCTGTGGAGCTTACAAAAAATGGGAGCTTACCAAAAAGGGGAGACATTTCCCCCTCATTAGTACTGGCTAAGCACCCCTGCTTAGCACTGGCTGGCAAAAGCAGCAGCGAAGGGAGTCTGGGGAAGGCAGACGCAACACAACAGACACTCAGTTGGTGATTCTGCTGTCCTGGAGCATTTTTGATTGACGCCCCTCATGTTAAATGCATCCATGGCCAGCGCCACGTTGACCATAGGCTAGTTATGACTCTCTCTACTCCTACATTATTGATATTATTTCAAAACATAAAACAAGGGAAAAGAGGTGCTTACAAAAATTATGTTACATTTTTTATTGTTCCTTGAAAACATTAACATATGTAGTTCAAGCCTGATTTTAAAATATCTATGATTCTATATCTGTTGAGCTCTGGAAGGGAATACTTAATAGCTCTCCTGGGAGAATGTGCTCAGTAAAACATGGCAGGGCATGCATTTTTGCATTGATTTTAATATACGTATATAGCACAGAGATACCAACTTTGCTATTTTAACATGAAGATGAATAAGAATATAAAAAAGTAAAATTCATTGTTATGTACTTGTTAAAGTGGTCTAAATTACCTTCATGTAACTGGCTGTCAGTAATGCAGTATGATTTAATGTTCTTTCTGCAGAACCATTCTTTTGTATGTGACAAATTTCCAAAGAAGGTCAACGGTATCTTTAAGGGTTTATGACAGCTGAATTATGGATTCCAACAGCTCTGGCTTTTACGCTACCACAGAAAATGCAATAGCTTTCAATTTATAGCCATTTTATTCTAATATCAATTTCTCCATTATAGCTGGTCTCAAATTAGGCAGGTTGGGTGTATACACAGCACATTGCTTCCACAGAACTCCACATTTTAGAAGAAGTGTCACAGGCATATAGAAAGCCCAATCAGATGTGTGTGATGCAAGAGAATAAAGCACAAGAATTTTGAGCAGCTAATAAACTAGAGAAAGACGTGCTTACAAAAAATGGGTGACGTAGGTGCTTGCTTCTCATTAAAATGTGGAGCTTACATTACTTCTTTCCAGATCTGCTTCACACGAAGGTCAGGCCCATGGCCTTGGGAAATTTAATTCCCAGACGATGCAGAATCACCCAGAGAACCTATCATACACACAGGCCCGAGGGCTAGATGATGCCATGGTTAAACAAATGACTGAGACCTGCAGAAGGAGAAAACTTGATGACAAATATGTCCAAACACCTCCCCATAGTGCCACCCCAGTAGAGCGGTGCAGAATGGAAATTATTGCTGTGAAAATTCTAGAATATCAATGCCTGTATATGTATTTCAGAAGCTGGACAGGACAGTTAAAAAAGACTATAAGGATCTGCCTAACTCTGTCAGACTAATGGTCCATCTTAGCCCAGTATTGTCACTATCCGACACAGCCATAGGCTTTCAAATTTGGCTCTTCTGGGTCTCCGGCAGAGGCTTCACCAAGGCGTGTTATCCAAGATCCTGAATCAGAGATGCTGGAGATTGAACCTGGAACCTTATACACGTAAAGCATGTGCTTAACCACCTAAGCTATGGCCCACCTCATACTGCTACTGAAACTGTGTTCCAATTACAGGGTGTCTCGGGGTCCAGACCCCTTTAGCTCTTGTGAGGACACCTTTACCTTTCATTTGTCCAAGGTACCAGGAAACTGTCATTTGGCCTGTCCTTTAACAGACACATTTTTTTATGTCTTAGTCATCATAAGAAACTTCCTTTACTTCATTGACCTTCACAAATTAACAATTTAGATGAAGCACAAAAGATGTGGTTCATGAAACTATCTCTTCTAATTTATTTTAGCTGAACCTCCAGCAAAAAAAAGAAATAAAAAATATTTTTTTGCAACCTGATATATTGATTTTTACATTTGTATAATTTTTATGCAGGAATTGTCAGTGAACGTTAGAGACTACTCGCTACATCTTTAGAGAGAACAGGCACTGAAAGATATTCTGCTGATTGCCTCATTCCCTCTGGAGCCAGACATGCACAGCACATGACATACAATATGGGCTAGCTGGAAATAGGAAGGTTACTTAATTACATCTGGTAGATTTTAGTCCTTTTACATTATACCTTCTACTCATCAGCGATAAAAGCAGAGGTTAATAGTTGAATATTAAGATGACAAGCAAATTTCCCTCCCAGTGTTACTATGCTGTGGCAGAAGCTGCCAAGAAAGAATTCTTGCTGAGCCTCCAAACATGCTATTTCCTCTCTTGCTGCATGTTCTTCCATCGTTTCCTCTAGCTTTCCCTACCTTCTGTTTTAGACCACTTGAATTACCTCTGCTCCAGGGTAAACTGAGATCCAGAGCCTTCTTTGCTGCTCACTGTCATAGTTTCAGACAGGAAAGTCTTCAGATGAGACCAAATTAGCCTTCTGCTTCAGTAGCAGCCAAAGAATGGGTTATAATGGGCATGGAATATTCTTGGCCCTCTAGGCCTAATCTTCTCACTTGTTCCTGCAGTTGTGTGGCAGAGTCCTTTTTTTATTGCTGTGTTTCTAGATTTAGATGCTGTGGCCCTTTAGTCAAGGTCCAGACATTATAGTCCTCTGGTTCATCCTAGCTGAGGTTTGTTTATTCATAAAAAAACCACTCCTTTCCACTCCTGCATACACTCCTTTCTTCATCTCCCTTCCTTGCATTTTTTTCCTGTTCCCTTTAGATCAGCATGAATGTTGCCTTACTTCAATTCCTGGATTGGTCCCAACTTCCTGATGAAGATCTCGCTTTCCATCTTTGATGAAGCCAACTGCCTGTAGAGACAGTAGTCCATCTTTCCCCTTCCTCTTCTTCAGGTTTTCTTCCCCAGCTCCTTGCATCCAAGCTCACTTTCAGCCCCAGTCTTGCTGGGTTGGAATAGGCAGCTAATCATCTGCTGCTGCAAGGCACTAGGTCACAGGTGAGGTTTGCAGGATCAGGACCCTTGCAGAATAAAGCAACAAATCAAAGGAGCAATAAGAGTACAATATTAGGATGCAGGGCAGAGAGCTGGACCAAAAGCTCAAGGTGAACTGAGCTTCCAAGGCTAAGAACAGTGTAGAATCCAGAAATGAGCCAGATCAGTTCCCTACATTGCTCTTGACAAGTACAAGGCTAGGATCTTTGAGATAGGATCTATTACACTTCTCCTCCTCCCCCTCCTCCCTCCTGCCTATGTCACAGAAAGGGATCGGAATTCTTTTCAGTTCTTTCATAAGCTGAGTCCCATTTCAGGAAGTTGACTCCAACTATGCTTTCCAGCAAACCCACCGTATGCTGCTGAAGCTTATAAAATGTGTGCATCTTTTATTGTCTCTGACCAGTCCCCCTTTCCCATGCACACAACTTGGAAATAGTACTGCTTTCCAGTATTATTAGCCTTTGTAATAAATACTTAATCTCCTTTATTATATGCTTCAAAGACCAATGAAAGACCTAAAAATAATGACAGGCAAAGTGTCTTCATTAGAGATGCGCGAACAGGTTGCGGTTCGGGTTTGGCCATTCGGTTCGGTTCGGTTCACACGTTCGGTTCGCGTGTTTGTGTCGTTCGCCGAGTTCAGGTTCGGCCATTCAGTTCAAGTCATGTTTGGTTTGGGCGGTCGGAAAAAGTATCACGAGAGCGCGTGATCATGCCAGAAACCAGAAATTCGAGTGCGTGTGGAGCTATATGGCGAGAGAGTGTGTGTTTGGCTGGGTGGCGAGAGAGTGTGTGTTTTGGCTGTTTGTGTTTGGTTAGGCTGTGTTGTTTGGCTGGTTGGTGAGTGTTGGTGTGTGGTGGGTGACTGACTGTGTTTTGGTTGGCTTGGCTGCGTGTTTAAAAAACAAAATGAAGAAGGCTGTTGTGCTGATGTCACGGCTGGAGGCCAACGTGGTGCTCTCAGAGAAAGAGGAGGAGGAAAAGGTTGCTGCCCCTGGACTTTTGGTGGTGGTGGCTGGCTCCTCAGATGAGGAGCAAGCAGCAGGCACAGGAGGTGCTGCCAGGTTTGTAAACTTTTTTTTTACTTTGAGGACAAGAAAGGTTCTATCCATTAGAGGCGTGTGGGTGGGTCCGTGGGTGGGTCCGTGGGTGGTGGGCATCAGCCAGGCACAAACAATGGGTATCACCAGATAGCAGCAGATGTCTGCCACAGAGAGGGTACTGTAGTGTGGGGGGCTCTTCCAGCAGTCAGGCATGAGCAACACCCCCACCCAAACATGTCCCAGGCTAGCAAGGGTCTCCACTCTCCATTGCCATCCCATTCCCTACGCACCCCCAAATAAGGGCAGGATTTGCACATGCCAGCCACCAGGGTCTTTCCAGTTTCCATCCATAGCGCCCCAAGGAGGGCAGGATTTGCACGTGCCAGCCAGGGCCTTTCCAGTTGCAATCCTTAGCATCCCCTAGCACCCCAAGGAGGGCCAGATTTTCATGTGCCAGCAAGGGTACTTCAAAGTTGCCATCGCTACTAGTACCCCAAGGAGGGCAGCATTTGCACGTGCCAGCAGGGGTACTTCAAGCTGCCATCGCTACTAGCACCCAAAGAAGGACATGATTTGCACATGCCAGCCAGGTCCTTTCTAGTTGCAATCTCCAGAATCCCCTAGCACCCCAAGTAGGGCAGGATTTGCATGTGCCAACAAGGGTACTTCAAGTTGCCATCGCTACTAGCACCCCAAGGAGGGCAGGATTTGCACGTGCCAGCAAGGGTACTTCAAGTTGCCATCACTACTAGCACCCAAAGAAGGGCAGGATTTGCACATGCCAGCAAGGGTCTCATCCCTCCGCAGCACCCAAAGAAGGGCAGGATTTCCACATGCCAGCCAGGGTTTCTCCATTTGCCATCCCATTCCCTAGCAACCACTAGCACCCCAAGGAGGGCAGGATTTGCACATGCCAGCCAGGGTCACCATCTCCTGTTGCCATCCCTAGCACCCCAAGGAGGGAAGACTAGAGGCATCATCATAAATGCATGATATTACTTTGATGTTCTTAACGTGTTCCCATTTCAGAGAGGAATTGGATGCTGGCCCCAGCACTGATGCCAGGCCAAGGAGGACCCCTAGGTGGAGGTCACCAGTGACACCCCCAGACATTCAGCGAAGAAGTTCGGATATCTGGAGGTTTTATGAGATGGGCAACGGAATCGCCATATGCAAGATAAGGCACAGGGACTGGAACAACAGGGAATGAATTGCCCTATGACCTGTTAGGAACGGAAGTCCCCTGAAGAGAGAGATTGGCCACCCAGTCCACCCACTTGTGGAGACAGAATGCAGGCAGGGCTTGACAGAGCATTGGTCTGACACAGTATGGCACTTATTATGTTCCTATCTTTTTATGCTCTTTAGACCTGTGGCAAAAGAATCAGGAGGCAGAGATAGGGGACCACATTGGGGCTCATTGCCTATATTGAAAAGCTTCACAGCCTGACGGTGAGGCGGCAGGAGGATTCTGGCATGGCCGTGGACCCTTACCCTCAGCGCCAGAAGAAGGGGAGGAAGGCAACCCGGAAGCACCGGCATGTAAGCCCTTCCCCCTCCTCCAACCCCAATGTGGAGTCCCCTTGGCCCCGGGAGTCTGCTGCGGCTAAGGCCTTTCGGGCTGAAGTTGAGAGGTCTGGCCACCAAATGATGAAGGCATACGCTGCCTGGAGAACTGCCTGATGGAACAGT
>QEPC01003520.1:414341-425701 GCA_003113815.1 Sphenodon punctatus | reverse complement strand
AAATCTATCTAATATAATCTAAATAAATGATAATATGGAGGTAAATGGGTTGGATGGGTGAAATAGGAGGAGAATGGCAATGGATTAGGAATAGGAAGGAACAAAAACTGCTGAGAGAAGGAGCCTTCTGAAACGCCTGCTGTCAGGAACAGTGACTAGCTCAGAAGGTATTGGGAAGGGGGGAGGCCATCAGTTTTGTTTCTTGCTGCGTCCGCCTCACCGCAAGCCCCATTGCCTCTATGCAGCCTAGCCCGTGGCCAGTCGCAGACTGCGAAGCCAGTGCTCTGAGGCAAAAAGGGATGGTGATTGGGCAGGCTGGCTGCTACTCCAAGCCTCTCCATCCCTGGTGCCTGGAAGTCTGCTCCTCAGCTGACTCCCCTTCCCTGTCATGTTTTGCCTTCCTATGACACGTTTTTGCAACCAAAACTCAACCGAACGTGATCCAAACTGACCCAACTGTTTGGTCGTTTCGGCGTTCGGAATCGAGTTCAGTTCGGTCAGTTTGGGTTTGGGTTCAGGTTCAGTCGTTCGAACAGGCCGAGTTCGGGCCGAACTCCAAACTTCAGAACCGCGTTCGCCCATCCCTAGTCTTCATTGGAATCTGAGCAGGGACACCTGTAGGGAGGTGCAAGGGGATACAGTTGTACCCTGCATTGTCTAAGTGTCGTGATCTCATGATACTCAGAAAAGGTGTGATCATGTCAGAAATTCACCTCCTGCCCTCTCCTGCCACCTCCCACTGTCTCCTGAATTTAATTCTGCCAGCAAGTTCCACTGGAGATGAACGGGGTGCAGCTCAGAGTTCCTGCTTCAGGCATTCTGCAAATTCAAGCAATTATCTCTGCAGCTGGAACACTTACATCATACTATTCTTTTCTACAACCATGAAAGCTAGCATTTACTATTTAAAAAAATTATAGCTGAGATTTTTAAGAATAAATATCCCTCTCAATGTCCCTCCAAATATTTGGTATTCATACCCCGAGCAGGAGGCTATACTCTCTTTGGAAACACCACACTAGCTAATTAGCAATAGAGAAGCCATCATACCAGTCTAGCCAACAAGTCAAGATGACAAAAATGCTGAAAGGGCATATTGACTCTGCCAGATCAATTCAATCTCCTCTCTGCTGTATACTTGCCTTATTTGAGCAATCAGAAATCTCTTCCAACATTTTCAGCCCTGGGAAATCACAAGAAGATGATTCATATATCCATAATCCTGCTCTTTGCTGGGTAAAATGAAATAGGCTTACCTTGAAAACATGAATTGCTAATCCTGTTTCCTATAGTTGTTGCGAGCAAGGCACTGTTTACAATTGGATTATCCATTGGTGCAGGTGCCACATGTCAGGTGTTCTGAGAATCTAAGGTCTTGTAACCAGCTGTCACTGATTTTTATGGTGCCGTACAAAGTCATAATGCAAAACCATCTTCTCATATGACTACTTCTACGGTAAAGCCAAGTTTAGTAAATCAGATCTGTCATGCAGTAAATTAAAAAGAAAACTTTTGATACCAGTAATTATAACACATAGCTGTTACAAATATGGTGCAGCGATAAGTATCGTCTTTGCCTAACCTTTATAATATGTCTTCTTTTTAACTCTGCTAATGTACAGGCAGAAAATCTGGATCTCAACCGACGTGTCTAATTTAATGCATGATAGGTAGGGATGCATGAACCAGATCCATTAAAATAAAAACAGGCCAGAACCTTTGCCCAAAATGCAGAAGCAGCAGACTCCTTTAGAAGTTTGAAAACCTTCCTTTAATGGTTTTATTTTAAAAAAAAATTAAGATGCCCAATTCTACTCCAAGGTGAAGAGAGGTGAACAGGTATTCCTGGAGAGCAGAAAGTGAAGGCAGTTGTTTCACAAGATTGTAGATGGAGGCACAGACATTTCAATACTTTGAAATCAGTCATGTTAAACAGGTGTAACTGATTAGAGCTGAAACCAGTACTCACAAAAACAGGTATACTCAAATTTCTGGTACCTGAATGACAACATCAGGTAATAAACCAGTCCACAATTGCAACCTGATTTGGGTACCTGATGTCCCAGAATGTTGACTTCGGGTACCGGTTTTTTGACTTCTGTGTTGATTTTTTTACTTCCGATTTCCTATTTTTTGATTTTCCACCCCGGAAAGTCGACTTCCAGTCTGGGAAAGTCAACTTCCGATCCCAGAAAATCGACTTCTGGTCCTGATTTTTTTTAATTTCTCTCCCAATTTTTCAGCTTTCAGTTGCTCCAATAAACCAATTGATAATTGGAAAATCAATACCAGAAGTTACTGGCTTTCAAGTTTCAAGGTACCCAGTTGGTACCCAGGTAACCCGTCAAGTAGCTGATGTGGTACACAAAAATGGGGCCATTACCTGTGGATACTAAATTTAGTACCCATTTCAGCTCTAGTCAGGATGTGTCCAACACAGTCTTTATTTGTCTTTCCTTTACACAGGGGCAGTTCTCCCATTGAGGTCTATGGGGAAGTGCCTCAGAGGTTCCAGTCCCTCTAAACTCATTGGAACGGAGGACTGCTGATATCACAAGTGCTGCAGTTGCCTGCTGCTGATCCCTGCTGCACCATCCTGCTGCCAGAATTCCTCCAACATGATTAGTGCCTGAGCCTTCACTGCTGCTGCCTGTATTACCATAATGAGAGCAGACACATACACAGAGGGCTGTTCTCTACCTCTGCCTTCTGCATCTGTGCCTGCTTTAATGGTGAATCAGGCAGTGCGGGCGGCAGCAGGAGCAGGAAGAGAAACTTCCCCTGGGCTGCACTGTGCTGGTGGGGGGGGGAGGGTAGCATTCAAGGAATTTCACCCCCAGCACGGTGCCACTGTTCAGAAGAGGGGAGGGCCTGGAGGCAGGAGCTCAGAGACTCCCTGTAGTCCCCTATGGAGCCCACCAGCCAACAGCCTAGCTGATAGCCTGGCTGGAAGGGTGATGGAGCCAGCACCCCCAGCCAATCACAGCAGAGAATAGCAGCAGGAGGGACTGGAGCCATAGCCCCCATCTTTCCTCCTCCCCCAGAGCTGTCTCTTATACACATCTAGATGTGTATAAGAGACAGGGTGAGGAGTGAGTTGAGAGGCAAGAGAGCTAAGCCAGACAGACTGGTGAATTCCACTGGCACTGACTGAGGTGGGTAGCAGAGGGGGGGTACGGTGGCAGCAGGCGGGTGTGCAGCAAGGCGGGGGTGGTTGAGGAGGCCTGGTCAGCGGCTGCCATGCCAGAGGAGCCGAGGGAGAGGCTTGGGTTAGAATTGGGGGGGGCACTGCTGCTGTGGGGGGCTGCTCTGGGGGAGGAAGGAGGGGCCTGAGCCGAAAGAGGTGTCCCGGTGGTGGGGTGGTGATGGCCCACAAGGAGCTTCTCGTGCCACCGCCTGGGCACAGCCTGCTGCATCAGGCCAGATGGTGTGTACTTACCATCTGTGTGTGTGGCTGCTAAAGTTGGGGGGGGCCTGCTGCCTGGGGAGGGGGTGATAACTTGGGTCACGAGTGGGGAAGGGAGGGGGACCTGGGAGGGGAGGGCTGGCTGGGTGGGAGAGCTTGGCTGGGGAGGGAAGAGGGACCTGGGGTGCATGTGCTGGGGGAGGGGAACCGGCCCTGATCATGGCTCTGTGCCATGGCTCTATCCCTATCCTTGTGGGCATGTCCTCCCTATCACTGCTTCCTTATCCTGAGTTCACTCTTTCAGTGTGGCCTGTGGTTAGTTTTTATTTTGGTCCCTTTCCATTTTATGGATCAGACCCCTTGATCCAGTTTCTTCCCTCAAGCACTGAAAGACTGAGCTCAGGATAAGGGAGCAGAGATGAGGGCATGCACATAGGGACAGGAGACAGATCCATGAGCTCAACACTTCTCTTCCTGAATGCAGCCCTTACGCACCCCTCCCCCTAACTTCTGTGCCATGAGTGAGGAACCTTTTCCTTCCTGGGGGCCACTTTGGAAATTAATACAAACTCTGAGTGCCACATAGATTTGGGGGACGGGGTGCTTAAGGGGTGCGCTGAAGAAAGGGAAGATCCAGATCATAGATCTGTGCCATGGATCTGTCCCCCTGTCCTTATGTGCATGCCTTTATCTCTGATCACTTGCCCTGAGCTCAGTTTTTCAGTGCTTGGGGGTAGGAACTTTGCACTTGTCCACATTAAATTTCATCTGCCATTTAGATGCCCAGTCACCCAGTCTCGCAAGATTCCCCTGCAATTCTTCACAGTCCGTTCCTGTTTTAACTACCTTGAATAACTTGGTATCATCTGAAAATTTGATCAGTTCACTCCTTGCTTCCCTTTCCAGATCATTAATGAATACATTAAACAACACGAGTCCCAGTACCGATTCCTGGGGCACTCCATTCCCCTTTTCACCAGAAGCTTTGCTCCACGTTCAGGCGGCTGTTCCCTGCAACCCCGCTCTCTCCTCTTGCAGTATCTTCACATAGATCATGGCTTCACAGCAGGTGTGCTTCACACGACTGCAGCTACTTCTGATGGAAATAGGGGTGGGGGTGTCACAGGGCACCTACCCCAGCCCCACTGTCTGCTCAATGCCCCAGTCGCACAACCCTTTTGGGTCCCAAAAGTACCTGCCCAGGCAAGCTTCCCAGCACCCAGTCTGGCTTCCCTCAGTCTGCTAGCCACTACAGAGCCATCTGTAGTACTCCCCACTGTGCCGCTGCTTCTCTTAGCTGTGGTGTCAATTTAATGTCCGTTGTAGTTCCGGCTGTACTGCACAGCACTACTGCTGCCTGGGTTCCCTGTAACTCCATCTCAGGTTGCATTCACAACTGCGACTGCGAGACCTGTGAGGGAAGACGTGGAGAGGAGCCGGGGAGCAGAAGAAGAGCCGGTGCGAATGGGGATGTGCAGCGGCTTCCCTCCAGTGTGAATGGGGATGTGCCGCGGCTTCCCTCGCGCACGTCAGGGTGCAAAATTCTGCCCTGACATACGCAAGAAAAGCCGCAGCACATCCCCGTTCACACTGGCTCTTCTTCTGCTCCTCCCCGCTGCCACGTCTTCCATCGCAGGTGTCTCTGCCTCAGTTCTGTGACTATTCAGAGTTCCCTGGCTGTAACCCCCCTTTTCCTCAGAAGCAATCTCATCAGCTGTGAAGCCATTTTAAGAGAGAGTAGGGGTGCACAAATGATTTTCTCCCCTTGCAGCTCTCTTTTCTTGAAGCCACTTCACAGATGATCGCTCTTTAGCGGCTATGCTAGACATGACTCTATCATGCTGGCAGATGAAGCTGGATATTTTTATTTATTTTATTTATTTATTATAAAATGTGTATACCACCCCCTCCTGCTAAAAGCATCTCGGGGCAGCTAACAACATGTTAAAGCAGATTAAAATAAACAACAATAGTACAATTAAAATCCCACAATAAAAACAAATTAACCCCCAACCCCACCCACCCCATCTCCCTCGAGAAAGACATGGTGGAACCACCAGATATGGGTGACCCCAATAGACAGGAGACAGATGTGCGCACACACATTAACTCACATAGTGGGCCCGCAATGTCCTCGAGGTCCTCACAACGCTGTGAGTAGGGAATGTGTGCGAGTGACTGGGGGCTGCATGGACGGTGCGGACTAATATCTGGCAAACACCCATCTGGTAAGTGAGAATGAGAGCTATGGTCTCCTTTGAAAACACCCTATTTAAGTTATCACACTGCAGCAGAAAGATTAAATATAAATCCTGTAGAAAAACTTCAGTTCTGCCTGCATTCTTTTTCCACTACACTGAGTCTAGAAGATATCCCAACCAATTTAATCAACATTCAGGGTTCAGCAAAAAGCTTTTCAAGCATCAGACAACTTGGAGGGAGGAGAATAAAAAAGTCTTCAGACCCTTTTTAAAGGAGAGGAGGAAGGAACTGAGACATGCATCAGGAAGGAGTGAGTCACACGCTAAGAGACCAGGCATAGCAATGGCCTAATCACCCACCAACTTAAGGCATGATGAGGGAACCTCAAATAGCAGGTGGTTACAGAGCACAGACAGCCATCAATGTGAGGCTCCAAGATCAGGTCTTCAATAAAGATCTGGAGAAGATCTCACAGGAATTTTTGAGGTGCTTTAAACTCCTGACATCTGTTTGCAAAAGTGCATCATTCCCCAATCATGTTGATGGGATGGATTTTACAGTGTTTCTATTTGGGACTCTAGGACTGTCATGGAGTTTGTCCAAAGTACAAAGCGACGCAAACCAACTGCACCTTGAATATTGTGTGCAGTTCTGGTCACCTCATCTCAAAAAAGATATAGTAAAAATAGGAAAGGTACAGAGAAGGGCAACAACAATGATAAGGGGTATGGGATGGCTCCCCTATGAAGAGAGGCCGGATAGGTTGGGGCCCTTCAGCTGGGAGAAGAGACGACAGAGGGGATATGATAGACGTTTACAAAATTATTATTATTATTATTATTATTAAACATTTATAAAGCGCCAGTAACAACCTGGCGCTGTACAGAACATATAATCAGCTGCGGTCCCTACCTGTGGCTTACAATCTAAAAGACAAGGAGGGGGAGACAAGGAGAGGGGACAGCGGGAGAGACATGGGAGAAGACAAACAAACATTCAGGCGGATGCGAAGTCTCAGGTGCGTGTACTTGGCTTGGTTACAAGGTGGTCGGTAGCAGCAGTCAGCAGAGGAGGGCTGACAGTAAGAGCAAGGGGAAAGACTAGAGGGCATTGGGAAAGGCAGCATGGAAAAGGTGGGTCTTGAGGAGGGATTTGAAGGAGCGGAGGGAGGAGGCGAGGCGGACGTCGGCAGGGAGGGAGTTCCAGGCATGCGGGGCAGCGAGGGAGAAGGGACGAAGGCGGTTGGGCGAGCAGGAGAAGCGAGGGAGAGCGAGGGAGGGGACAGCGGAAGAGCGGAGAGCGCGCGCAGGAGCGCGTAGGGCGATTAGGTCCGAGAGGTAAGGGGGAGCTTGGTCATGGAGCGATTTGAACGTGAAAACCAGGAGTTTGAACAGGATACGTTCAGGAAGGGGGAGCCAGTGAAGGGAGAGGAGGAGAGGCGTCACATGGTCGAAGCGACGGGCAGAGTGAATGACCTTGGCGGCAGAGTTTTGGATCGCCACAAGGGGGGACAGGTGGGAGCGAGGGAGGCCAGCAAGGAGGAGGTTGCAGTAGTCGAGGCGAGAGATAACCATGGCATGAACAAGGATTTTGGCCGAGGAGACAGATAGAAAGGGGCGAATGCGGGCAATGTTGAGGAGAGCGAATCGGCAGGATTTGGCCACAGAGTCAATGTAAGGTTTAAAGGAGAGGTGCGTGTCAAAAATGAAGCCCAAGCTGCGGGCACGGAGAACAGGACGGATGGTGACCCCATCAATGCAGATGGTCAGGTCAGAGGGAGAGGAGGGGGATGGAGGAAAAATGAGGAGTTCAGTCTTGGCCATGTTCAGTTTGAGTTGGCGTCGGGACATCCAGGCGGAGATATCAGAGAGGCAGTCGACGAGGCGTGAGCGGACAGAGGAGGAGAGAGAGGGGGTAGAGAGATAGAGTTGGGTGTCATCAGCATAGAGATGGTATTGGAACCCGTGGGAGGCAATAATTTCACCAAGGGACCGGGTGTAGATAGAGAAGAGGAGAGGGCCAAGGACAGAACCTTGGGGAACCCCAACCGAGAGGGGAAGGGAGGGGGAGGTCGACTCGGGGAGGGAGACATTAAAGGAGCGGTCAGAGAGGTAGGAGGAGAACCAGTCAAAGACAGAGCCACGGAAGCCCAAAGAGTAAAGCGAGTCCAAGAGGAGCGAGTGGTCGACAGTGTCAAAGGCAGCAGAGAGGTCAAGGAGGACAAGAACGGAGTAGTGGCGCTTCGATTTAGCGACAAGTAGATCATTGGTGATCTTGGCCAGGGCAGTTTCAGTAGAGTGGAGGGGGCGGAAGCCGGACTGGAGAGGGTCGAGGGAGGAGTTGGCAGAGAGGAGGTTCAGGCAGCGGGAGTAGACGACACGTTCCAGGAGCTTCGAAGCAAAGGGAAGGAGGGAGACCGGCCGGTAACTAGAGGGATCGAAAGGGTCCAGGGTAGGCTTTTTGAGGATGGGGGAGACAGTGGCATGTTTGAAGGCAGAGGGGAAGGAGCCTGTGGAAAGGGAGAGATTGACAACATGCAGAAGGGGGGGAGCGACAGTGGGAGCAATAGAGGTCAGGAGGCGGGAGGGGATCGGGTCAAGGGGGCAGGTGGAGGGGTTGGATGAAGAGAGAAGAGCAGAGATTTCCTGGAGAGAGGCAGGAGGGAAGGATGCGAGGAGGGAGGGGGGCGGGGGAGGGGGCGGGAGGGGAGCGGGGGGCGGAGGAGGGCGGGAGGCAATATCCCGACGGATCTTGTCAATCTTGGAGGTGAAGAACGACGCAAGATCCCGAGCAGCAAGGGAAGAGGGCGGGGGAGGGCAGGGGGGTTTGAGAAGGGAGTCGAAAGTAGAGAAAAGGCGGCGAGGGTCGCGGGAGAAAGATTCGATCCTAGAGGCATAATAGCGCTGCCTAGCTAGGGAGATAGCCGAGGAGAGGGAGGAGAGGGAGAATTTGTAATGGAGGAAGTCAGGGAGGGAGCGGGATTTGCGCCAGAGGCGTTCGGCAGCCCGGGCGCAGGAGCGGAGGTAGCGGATGGCAGGGGTAAGCCAGGGGCGGGGGTCGAGGGGGCGGACGGGGCGAGCAGAGGGGGGGGCAAGAGAGTCAAGGGTCGAGGAGAGAGAAGCGTTGAGAGCAGAGACAGCAGAGTCAGGGGAGGAGGAGGCGAAAACGGGCGAAAATGATGAGTGGTGTGGAACACATTCATATGGAACAGTTATTGACGCTTTCAGATAGTAGTAGGTGTAGGGGATATTGTAGAGTTAGCTTTCTGTTGAATAACACACCGCAGAAGTTTCTTAAAAACAGAACTTTACTAAGAGCTCAGAAGACATGCTTCCATATGGTACAGACTGCATGGGACAAGATGGAGGAGAGAGAGAGGAGAAGAGAGGAGAGAGAGAGAAGAGAGGAGACAAAGGGAGGGGGAACTGTTTCATCCCGACCCTCCCCCTACTGGACAAGCCCCATATTAAGCTTGCAGAGCTTGCCATGGGCTTTTACTTGTGACTGTTGCACAATCCAACAGGGGACACTCCATGAAACTAACAGAAGAAAGGGTTGGACAAGTTTCTGGAGGATAGGACTATTAGCCAGATGTTTGGGGAATGTAACCTCTTACTGTTGGGAGCTGGGAGTGAACAGCAAGGAATGGATTGCCCCATAGTGGTCTATTGGGTACTTCTCCAAGCGACCAAGATTGGCCACTGTGGGAGACAGATGCTGGGTTCAATGGACCAGATTATTGGGGCACTCCACTATTTAATTTTCTCCCTTGTGAAAGCTGACCATTTAATCCTACTCTTTGCTTCCTGTCCATTAACCCGTAACCAGTCCACAATGGGACATTGCCTCCTATTCTATGGCTTTTTAATTTCCTCAAGAGTCTCTCCTGAGGGAGTTTTCTGAGAATCAAACACTATAATCCAGATACACTATATTGACTCGTTCCCCCTTATCCACATGCTTGTGTACACCCTCAAAAATTCCAATCAGTGTGTCAGGCATGACTTCCCTTTGTTAAATCCATGTTGACTCTTGCTCATGAAGCCATGTTTATCAATATGTCCCATAATTCTCTTTTTAATAATAGTTTCCATCATTTTGCCTGGCACAGATGTCAGGCTCACCCATCTGTACTTTCCAGGATTGCCCCTGGAGCCCTTTTTAAATATAGGTGTTACATTCGCTACCTCCAGTCCTCAGGTACAGTTGCAGATTTTAGTGATAGGTTACATATAGGGCTTTTCCCAGTATTAAAAAAAAAATCACGAGTATTTACGGGTTTCTGAGGGGGCCACATCTGAGTGTTTGGCAGCTCCTCAGTAACACAGCTGAAAACTCAACAGTCAGTGCTTGGTACTCAGAAATTGGCACTTGGTACTCAGCATATTGACATGTGGGGTGATGCGCGGTGTGATATCATCCTTTGGTTGTTTACCACATTCTGAGCCAATCACGGTGCAAGACACCACATTTCTTTGCCCCATGTTGCACACACCCCTGCTCCAGAGAACATGGCTGGCTCCGTCAGGATCCTTACAAGAAACACATGCCAAGTGCCAACCCAAAACTTAATTACCAGAACTTGGGGAATGGGATTGAGTAACACAGCCCAGGGGGGAAAGAAAAAGCAAATCCATAGTACTTTCCCCCATGTTGCATACCCTCCTGCCCCAGAACATATGGCGCCAGCAGGATCCATGAAATAATAAACAAATTCCAAATGCCAACCCAAATCTAAATGGCCAGACCTTGGGGAGGGTGTTTCACAGCACAGAGGACAAAGATAAAGAAAAAAATCCATATTGCATTGTCCCATGTTGCACACACCCTTGCCCCAGAGCACATGGCTCAATCAGAAGGATCCATAAAATAAATACTTGCCTCGTGCCAAACCAAAGTGAATGGCCAGACCTTGTGGAGGGAGTTTCACAGCACAGGGGAGAGAGAAAAAAACAATCCGTATTGCTTTGCCCCATGTTGCACACACCCCTGCCTCAGAGCACATGGCTCCATCAGGAGAATCCATAAAATAAACGCAAGAGCCAACCCCAAACTAAACTGCCAGACCTCAGGGAGGGAATTTCACAGCAAGGGGAGAGATAGAGAAAAGCTCAAAACCCATGAAACCCAAAATGAAAAATGCAATAAATTTCCTTGCCCTGTGCCATTGCCAAACCCTCTGCCTCTGCCCCAAGAAGCACAAAGAAAAATCCCTGAAAGAGACAAGGAATTGATTCCTCCAATCAATGTTTGACCCTATGCCCAGTGTCTACTCACACAGTTTAAAGTTATGCAGGAGAAAATGCCCATCAGACACACTTACCACCAAAGCAGCAGCACACAGCAAGGTCAGGGTCAGGTCACCAAAGCGCACAGGAAGGTCACCAAAGAAATACTGAATAATGCCCAGACACGGACTTTTATTTACCCCTGGAAACCAATCAGAAACATGACCTGCACTTGTCCCCCCTTCATCTGTTCCCGCCCCACTTCCCTCCTGCAGACCAAATAAGCTAGAAACAGGCTCAGTGAAGGTAAGGACTGCTTGGCGGTTGGAGCAGGGGCATAATTGTGAATGGTAATGAGATATCATCAGGTATTTCGTGGTCAAGGTGTTAGCAAGTACCAAGTATTGGACCTAATTTTTAGAACCTCAGAACTTGGAAAAATCGAGTCAAACACAGGGGCGGCTGGTGGGTTTTGATGTTGGAGGGGCACTGGGGCAGTAAGGCCAGGCTGGCAGGCCTAGAGG
>QEPC01003520.1:384095-412096 GCA_003113815.1 Sphenodon punctatus | reverse complement strand
AGGGGTCCAGTATGCAATTGTAGGTTAAATAGGAATTAGGTAGTATAGAATGAGACATCTCCTTAAGAGATGGGGAAATGAGACCCAGCACGAGGCGGGGCGCAGCACGTGCTGGGGTCATGACCCCAGGAGGGGTGCGTTTGAGGCCCGGAAAGGACATGCGCTGTCCGCCGGGCGGAAACCGCTTACCTCCTGGCTCACGCCCAGAGTTGGGCTTGTTCCCCCATTTCGGCCAGAACCTGGTGTTGTCGTTGGGGATAGCTTATTGAGAACGGCACTGACGCTGGAGGGCACATCCACGCCAGTGACCAAGTTAATAAGGTTATTGTTATTAGCTAAGCATACTGGACCCAGAATTGCAGGGCAATTTCCCACCGGCCTCTTGAGAATTTGAATAAAGAATGCGGCCAGCAATTAACCAACATATGTCTCCGTGTCTCATTGGGGTGCGCCGACAAATTACCAGTAGTAGGTCTACAATTTCATATTTAAGCTCCTTCAGAACTTTGGGATGTAAGTCCCAGTGATTTGTTACTAGCTTGTCAATTTGCTCTAGTACCTCTTCCGGAGTCATGTTGATCTGTGACAGCTCTTCCGAGTCTCACCCACAAAGAACAGTTCTGGTGAGTGCATCTCCCCAACATCCTCTGTCATGAAGACCAAAGCAAATAATTTATTCAGCTTCTCTTCAATGGCCTTATCCTCCCCGAGTCCCCGTTTTATTCCCATGTGATTTAATGGCACAGCTGAGTCTTTATCAGACCTCATGCTTCTGATATACTTTTAAAAGTTTATTTGCCTCTTTAGCATGTTAAGTTGCTCTTCAAATTCTCTCTTGCCCTGCCCTATTAATATTTTACATCTATTTTGCCTGTGCTTATGCTCTTTTCCATTTTCCTCATTAGAACTAGCTTTCCATTTTTAAAGGACACCTTTGGCTCTAATAGCCTCCTTCACCTCACCATTTAGCCACACTGGCAGGCATTTGGTCTTCTTGCTACCTTTTTTAACCTGTGGAATACAGTTAAATTGGGTTTCCATGATGGTGTTTTTAAATAGTTTCCATGCCTCTTGCAAACATTTAACCTTCACCACTGCTCCTTTTAGCTTCCTTCTAACTAGTTTCCTCATTCTAGCATAGTCTTCCTTTTTAAATTTAAATATGATGGTGGTAGTTTTATTTACCAATAAGCAATTGTCTTATGTCCTCTGTCACAGTTGTTGCAGAATGTGTTAGGGATGCCAATTGGCCAGCCTGGATGTGTCAAATCAATCATGTCTCTTGATCGCTGGGCTTCTTCCCCCTCCCCTCTGCCTTGCTGCTTTCAGTTATGTGTCCTGAAATTTTTGTTTGTCCCAAAATTTTCAGGACTAGTATTTGCATAATTTCTGTTAAAATCTGCTTATAAAATCAGAACCCTTTATCCAATGTTTCTGAAATTTTGCAAGAATGTTCTCTTTGATGTGGGGTACATTCTGTCCAACTTTCATTCAAATTGGTTTGGAAGCAAAGAAGGTATAGCTGTAAATTGCGCAAACCATGATGCTTATAAAATTGGTACCTTTTACCCAATCTTTCTGAAATTTGGCTGGGATGATCCCAAATTTTATGCAAACTGGATGAAAAATGAAGACGTTGCAGCAAAAAATCCCTTTCACATTGAAACCAATCGGAAACAAAAATAATAACTAAAACAAATGGGAATAATGAAAATAATAACTAAAATGAATAGGATTTATAATAACTAAAGTGAAAATAAAAATGAAAACAATTTTTTTCTGCACACCCCTATTCTCAAAGGCCGTTAATACACAGACAGGGGTGAGTCTGGTGTGTGGATGTTAAGGCACGGTTGGTGGAGGTGGGTGGGTCTCCGTTTACACGGAGACCCACCCACCTCCACCCATCACCACCCACAGAACCGCCTCTGTTTTACCAGAGGACTCCATGGGTGGAGATGGGTGTGCTGAAGGTGGAGGTGGGTGTGTGGCAGGAGCACACACACACAAACACCCACCACCCATGGTGTTTACACGGGTGCACACCCACCACACACCCATCGCCACACCTATTGCCGGCCGTGTACACGGATGCCCCCTCCCGCCTGAACACCAAGCAGCAGGGGGTGTCATCCATGTAAAAATGGCCAAAGGCTTTATCATCTTTCTTATGACCCTCTTACACTCTCTCCAACTGTTCTGTGCTTTTCTTTACTGAGGTGCCCAAAACTGCATGCAGTACTGTACCTGAGGACTAACCAGAACTGAGCAGAGTGGCACAACGAATTCCTGGGTGCAGCCACACGATCTGCCTAGGGCAGGCTACCATGCCTTGGGCAACCTTAACCCACTCAGGGCAGCTGGACCATACAATGCATTTACACATCCCACCATGTGGTGAGGTAAGCATCTGGCTGCTAGGTGATGTGTCCTTGGAAAAAGACTGAGGGTGTGTTGTGTAGCAGCTTTATCCCAAATCGGGAAAGACTGCTCAAGGCATGGCAGCCTGTGTGCCAGGATTCCTTCGGCCCTGCTGCGCGGCGAGCTCCACAGCATGGTTTTGAGTGGTGGGCACTGTCACCCGTTGCATGCTGCCATGTCACAGCTGAGGGAGGGATTTGGTCAGGCCAGTGCAGGGCAGAGCAGGGCTGGGTGCCTGCTTGTGTGACTGGCACCTCGGCCCACCCCACCTTGGCAGGAGCTCTGACAGTAGCTTGGCCACCCGTCTGCTACAAAGGCAGGGGGGTGACCTTCTGCCCAGCTCCCCAGTGTGGTGGCTGCACTTATGCACCACAGGGTCACACAGGGATTGGGATCTCTACAGCTCATGTGGCTGCACCCCCTATGTCTTGCATAGAATGCTTATGTTGATACAGTCTACAATGTCATTAGCTGTCTTTGCAACAGCATCATTAGGGATGTGCGAACAGAGTTCGGCGGTTCGGTGTTCAGCCCGAACTCAGGGTGTTGGCCTTCCAGTTCAGACCTAGTAGAGGTCTGAAGCACTCTGGAGCGCCGCTGGAGCGGAACCCGCTGCCACTGCCGCCGGCGGACCTGAGGTCGGAGCCCCGGCTCCACCAGGTAGGTCGATCCCTGGGGTGGGTTTTTTATTTAAATTTTTTTTTTTACCAGGCTGGGCAAGGTGAGGAGGGAGGGGGGAGGTGAGCCTGATGCCCCTTCTACCTGTGCAGAGTGGAGGGGGGAGGGGAAACCAGGTTTCCCCCCCCAAATGGGTTCAGTGAACTGAACAGGTTCGGGCCGAATAGCCCGAACCAATCGGTTTCGGGGTGGGCAAACACTGAACAGGCCAAACACCTAACCCCCCGGTGTTCGCACATCCCTAAGCATCACACAGCTAACTCATGTTCAGTTAGTGATCCACTCCTCCTCCTAATTCTTTGTGCCCGCACACCCACAGAAAACACACCAGACACAGATAATGGGATAAAAAAGCATAGGCCAGAACTTTATTGGTTGTTTTTACACACACATTTCTCCTGCATGTTTGCTGTTACATCCTGAACTTTCTGTGTGTCTAAGTCACTCACCCAGATCTTAAACATCAAGCTCTTTGAACTTCTGTATAGAACTTCTGTGTGTAAAAAGTTCTCCTGGTAAAGTGCTTTGCTCCAGGCAGCTGTGATCACTTGTTTCCATGGCAGCCCCTCATGTCTACAGCTGTGGTTAATTTAGGCTGCCTCGGGGCAGTGTTTGTATGAAGAATGCATATGGAACTTACTTGTGGACTTGTAAACCCAGAAGATTGAAAAATCCAGAACGTTAAGGTGTGTGTAAAAATGCCCATTGATTCTCATACTTGGGGCAGCCCATTCCCTGAGCATACCATGTAACAATAGTTGCAGGGAATCATGCACATGCACAAATTAGTAAGAAGGGGACCAGGCTATTTCCAATATCCCAACTTTGCTGACCCAACCCTGTCACAATAACCCCCCATTGGTCAGGCTGGGGGAACTATGCCAGCCCAGCTGTTTTGAGGCTTGATCTGGGCCCCCAACCTTTGCAACCCCCAACCTCCACAGAAGTTTATATATATGTTAAATGTAATATATATTAAATATAATGTTTACTAAAATATGATATATACGTTGAATATAATATATATTAAAATTATATTTATATTAAAATATATTCTGTGTGAATACACATACCTCTGTATATGGTGATGGTTTTATTTAAAAACTAGAAATGATGCCTTTGGCTTGGTTGCAAAAATCTGGTCACCCTCTTATAAATCTTGCTTCTAAATTTTGAATGCAAACACTTCAGTCATTCTGGCATTTTCAATTATTCAAATTATGCCAAGCTGATAATTAATTCAGTTCCCCTTTCCATTGTCCTACAGCAAGCTGTTTTGCCCCCTCTAATTCAGAAATACAGCAGTTACCCCAATTATAGGAAGGACACCCAAGGGTCATACGAAACCTATGATAGTCAATGGTTTATTAAGAGTTCTACAGGAGTGAGTTGCAGAAAAACTCCAGTCATGTGGAGATCCAACATTTGGTCCTCCAGAGTACTGTGTATGCAGTGAAATCTCATGAGGGAGAGATAACATCTGGAAGACCTAGAGGCTTGAATAACTGGTGCTCAGATAATTGAGGTTTCCCTGTACTGCTTTCCAACATTAAAGGAGTTGGCTCTTGGTGCATTTAGGCCCAAGACATTTGGAAAATTTGAATTACAAGAGCCAAACTTCCATGTGTCTGGAAGTTTGATGTGGGAATGTTTGATACAGACGGACTGCTGGTGTTAATAGCTTTTTCAAATAATTATTCCTAGTTTCTGCAAGCCAGAGAGGGCCAAGGCTAGGTTCAACAAATGAGACAAGGTTCAAGGAAAGGTCAAGGATGACTGATTTTTATCTTGCTGATTAAACAGCTTTATGCAGAAGTCTGGGCTATTGAACCAATATGATTACTGATGCTGTAGGGGAAAAACAGAAGACCATTAAGAGCAAGCTATGGAAACTGTGGAGGGGGGGGAGGAGTAAACTCCACTCACATGGTAGCTAAATGAGATTTTCTTTCAAAACAAGGTTTTTAATTGATTTTTAAAAATCCTTTGAAAAGCCTCTCTGAAGCTTTCTAATTTATTTTTTAACAAAGTTCAAGCAAAAGGTGAATCATTTTTTGTCTTCAGTATCATTCACTCACGTTAAATAAAGCATCACTCACCGCTCTGGTTTTGTACTGTACTTGATGTTCCTGAAGTAGATAAGTACCATAAAAGGTAGAGGGAACACTTCAGAATACAATGTTAGAGTACTTTGTTGTCATTTTGAAAGATAAAATCAAAAGAGCTTTTCTAAAAGCACATTTCTGCACAACTTTTAAAAGGAGAATAATAACTTATCTAACACTTTCTATTAACGTTACAAACATGGTATTTACAATGTCCTTGATAGTTGTTGCTATTCCCTATTTGCATGTAAATATAAAACAGCATGCAGGTTAATTGATTTATTCAGGGCCAAGGTGGAAGAAATATGACTAGAATTTGTAGCCTGTGTTCACACCACCTGGCCACGGGCCCAATTCAATGTGGACTGGGCACACACCTACCATGTGCAGATTGCACGTGCTCAGCAAGTGCTTGCCGTGCACAGTGAATGTATACCATGCACGAGGGGTGCGTGTGGAGCATGAACATTCTGCTTTGGTGTGCACATGCACTTCATGCATGTGATGTGCAACTTGGATCGCTTTCCTTTTTTCAATCAAATACTTGATATGTCTGGAGTATAGCAGCTAGAGCTGAAATGAATATTTGTCAAAAGGAATATTTACATCAAATCCACCCTGTTCAATTTAGTTCCAAGAAAATGGATAATAATCACTATTCATTTCCATTTTGCTGAATAACTGTTTCAAATATTTCATTTTGGTTATTTTGTTTCAGATTTTTGGTCAATTTGGCATCTCCATTACTTCAGTTCAGTTGTTATGCATGTGCAATAGTGCTAATAATGCCAAAACAAAGTAACCAAAATACTGAAATGACCAAAAAAAAACCCACAACATACCAAAATAAAACAAAATAAAATATTCAAATAGAAAGTTGTGCAAATGATTGTTTCAGATACAGATACTACTTTTGTATTTATTTATTTTTCAATTTAATACCCCTCCCCTCCTGCCATCAGGCTATTCAGAGGGTATCTACAAATGAAAACAATACCCATGAATTCAAAATCCACTGTTCATTTCAGCCCTGATGGAAACCTCAGCAATGGTGTCAACAACTGGGCTGCTAACCTATGGTGTCTCTTCCTATGAGCCTTTTCACACAGACACTCTAACACTGATAAAATGGGTACTGCATTTTATTATGCATGTTGCAGGGCTGCAGGTGTGCTCAATGGGTATTAGAGTGTCTGCGTGATAAGGGCCACATAGGCCGTTCTTATATGGATGCCCTCCACCGCCGCTCAGTGTTTGCGGGGGGTCCGTGTAACTGCCGGTTGCTCCGTGGGTGGGTGTGGGTGGAAATGGGTGTTGGCCGGGAGCAAACACTCACCAACACCCACCAAAAGTGGCGTTTACAGAGACGCCCCCACCCATCTCCACCCAGGGAAATGCTCCCCACCCACCGGCCAACACCCATCTCCACCCAGAGGAACTGGGTGGAGGCATCATGTGTGCACAGGGCCCATGGTGATTGGCTGCCGTGGTGCCCTGCAACATGTATAATAAAATGTAACACCCATTTTATGGGTGTTAGAGCGTCTGTGTAAAAAGGGCCTATGAGGAGCTGAGCCAGTCTGTAGCTAGGAGGCTACCCCTGATAAAAGAGGTGCCTTAGACAGAGGGATTGTGCCTGGCAAGGGCCTATAAAAGAGAAAATAAATAAAGGAGCTAAAAGTGTGTAGTGGCCAGGAGGGCTGCCTTCTGGACTGGAGCTGAATCAGAGGGTTGGTGCCTGACCAAGGATCCCCATGAGACTGTGAGTACCATGTATAATTGAGAGTGGACAGTATAGGAAAATAAAGACACTGGAATAAGAAGGGGGCCAGCGTGGTGTGACTCCTTGGATGGCATCCTGCCAGTACTCTCCCAGGGACCTCTCGACCCTGTTACAGTCTGGTATATGGAAGAGGTTAAAGTCCTGCCCATAGAGCTACCCATAAATGAAGTAGCTGGTAGGTAACTAGGTCCAAATCTAATGTTCATGCACTCACAGACCGAACCTACCTTGCATGCGTGCACACAGGGTAAAATTAAACATGCAAGCGTTACAGTGGCTTCCCAGGCTGCCCTGGGGTGGAAAACCATGGCCACCACTCTTCAGGTTGGTGAGTGGCACGGAAGAACGTGCCCATCGTCAGGAGAGCCATCCCACCCCCCACCACCCCACTCTGGTGGGGGGAAGGGAAGGGATGCAACAAACATGGGTGGCCGGCCCTACCCCCTCTCCCAGCACCCTCCCACTATGACACGCACCTCCCCCCCCCCCCCCCGCGGGGGGGACAAGGCTGAACAGATGTGTTGGCCCACATGGGCAGCTCTTGGGCCAGGATGGGCACATGGGTTCTGGACCAGGGCACATCCCAGGCCAGCTGCCTACCTGCCCTGGGCTGGAAGTGAGCTCACATCTGGTGGTGCATGAAAACACACACTGGTGGGTCCCAGGCCAAAGTGGGCAAAAATGTGCCTACTTATGGTGCCACAGGAAACGCCTGCCATCTCTCAACTGTGCCATCTTCTGAAAGAGGGAAAGGCATGGCTGCAGTGTGGGAAATGAGTGGCAGACTTCCTCTATGCCACCATGCAGGAGGCTGTACTTTTAGTTACAGCTACAGTGTATGGACGTTCCTTAGACTGACAAATGTATGGGATTTAGTGCTGGAAATCCACATAATATTATTATTATTTCATATTTTTATTAGAGTTAAGAGGAAGACTACTAGATTAAGGTGAATCTTGGAACAGCATAGAGAATTTATCCAAATCTCTCTCAAGAGTAGACTTTCTTCTGGCATCCTGCACTTCAACTTGAATAGCGCTACACTTGGATTTGCAGTTTAAACAGAAAGAACAAGTTTTCAAAAGAACATTGTTTTATTAAGGAAGAATTAAAACTTTTTCAAGCTTCAAAATATTTTGTATAAGTTCTGCATGAAAGTTCAGATAGCTTCTTATTTCATCCTTACTGATTTGGCCAGCTATAGTAACACGAGGACATCATTTTTGGCTCTGACAAACTATGATTGTCTGGGTTGTTTGGATTGTATCAAATCATCTTTGACACAGTTCAGATCCTTGGAAATCTATCTCTGGCCAATCCATACAAATAAACACCCAAATCAGAAAAGTAGAATGAAGTCCTGCTGTATTGCATTTCTCTTAATAGTTGTTTCCTGATGTACTCTAGAAGAGTTTTTGAAAGGACAGTATGTATTTTCTGGGGATGTCAAAATGTCAATTCAAAATCCATCTGTTTTAGCAGGAAAGTAATACTTTTTCATAAATGCAGCCTAACAGCTAGCATTCTGCCTGGCACCCAGAGGAGTGTGAGCAAATCCTCTGTTGTCCTAACACAGAATTAGTTATTATTTATAAAGCTGAAGCCTTCTATAAAAAAATAGATGCCTGACATTTATATATGTCTTTTTTTAAAACATTGTCTAAAATGGAGCTGGAAAGTTTCTGATAGTGTTATTAACACAAAATTGCTATTTTAAGCTTATCACATAAATAAAGGAGGTAAAGTTTAATAATATTTGTCTTATATCTTCCATTCGGCACTAGGCATCTTATAGGAAACCATAAGACATCAAGAATAATATAAAAAACTTCTCCCACTGTGCTGTAAATACATTTCATTCAAACCTGGTGTGAATATCCCTCTTTATGTTTCTAGTCTCTAGACCCTTCAACTAGGCGCATATCAAAGCTTAGGTTGCCAAATTAGTGCCAATTTAGTGCAATTTTGAGATGTGTAATCTTGTATACTAGAATACAAGCTGAGACTGCTTTCATTTATCTTGCAACACTTATATTTGTTTCATTGGGTTGTACTAGTCTTTATTGATTTGCTCCTTCAGACAGGATAATATTTTTGGAATATCATGCAGCCTTCTGCCTAATAGAAAAGAAAGCATCACTGTTGTGGATGTCTGTTGGTGACTTTGTGCTATCCAGGTACAAATGTTTGCTCCTCTATGTGTTTGTTTATTTGCTAAATAGGTTACTGTAGCCGGGCAGCCCTCCAGAGCCTGCAGGGGGCACTGGGGCATGAGTGAGAATTAGCTATTTCTACCTGGCACATGCAATCGCTCCACCACAAGTCCTTCTCACAGTACTTGACCCTGGCCAGGCTTTCCAACACATTTGTCAAGGGTCTGATCCTGGGGTACGTATTTAGTCCTCATTGGTTTCACGGAAGTCTAATCATTAGGAGTAAACCTGAGTCTAGGGCAATCCAGAAGAGGTGAGCAAACCTGGTCTCCAGCCTCCCCTTCCAGACAGCCTGATCCACCAGGGTCTTAGGGCTTACTGCACAATAAAGATAACCCAAAGCTCTCATATAGTCAATGTAATGTACTGTCAGTTTACATTATACAACACAAGTCCCACCTGCATATCCATGAGTGTAGGTTTTAGCTGGAGCGGATCCCAGTATTCCTAGCTGGTTCATGTCCTCAGCTAAGCTGCTTGGACTGAGCCCCATGTTGCCCAGAAGCCTTGTGTATATGTCCTGGGTCCCCCCCAAGGAGAGCTCTCTGCAGAGATCCTTCTCTTACAGCCTCTTGGCTCCAGCTGAGCCATGTTTTTTTATTTCTCAGAAGTCCTCAGTCTTTCTGCTGCGGATTGGTTATTAGGTGCAATAGTTTAATAGGCTCAGCGCTTGCATGTGGTGTGATGCTTTAGGAGTATGTGCATCGACCCTTTTTATGCGGGCGCTAACTCCTAGGGATGGGAGAACGCGGTTCGGAAATTCGGAGTTCAGACCAAACTCGACCAGTTTGGTTGACTGAACCAAACTTCCGAACCGAACTCGATTTTTGAACCGAACCGAATTTCCGAACTCGGCTCTGTTCGCCCATCCCTAAAAGATAATATTCCATTTAGTTCAATGGGGTTTGAATTTCTGAACTTTGTTCGGAAGTTCGGACCGAACTCGAATAGTTCGGTCGACTGAACCGAACTTCCGAACTGAACCGAATTTCCGAACTCGGTTCTGTTTGCTCATCCCTACTGACTCCATCCTATTACAGTTACATTTATCTAAGTGGTTACTCAATAGGTTGAATCTAAAGAATATGAGTTTTATAAATAATACTGAAGAAGTAAAAAGGCTGAAAAATAGGGAATTTACAATTCACAAATCATTATTTATCATTACAATAATTTATTTATTTTGTAAGCTGCCATGATCCTTAATGGAAAGGGTGGCATATAAATTTAAATAAATAAATGAATAAATAAATTTAAGTTGATGAATATTCAAATTTAGATTTGCAGCCCTTGGAAGCATTGGTAATCCTTCATTTGATTTGTTCAAACTGAAGATCGATTAATTTAATTTTTTCTCATCTTATTAGTTCGAGTTCAATGACTGAGTTTGATTTATTTAACGGCTCCTGGTTCTCAGGTTTGAAATGCAAGACAAGCTAACTGAAGTGACGGGATTTAGACCTCTTGTTTCAACTGGTTACTCAAATTGTGAATTCTCAAATGACAAATTGAAAACAGTACAAATTCCAGGTGATATCCACAAAGG
Source organism: Sphenodon punctatus (assembly GCA_003113815.1). Taxonomy (NCBI): domain Eukaryota; kingdom Metazoa; phylum Chordata; class Lepidosauria; order Sphenodontia; family Sphenodontidae; genus Sphenodon; species Sphenodon punctatus. The sequence continues at coordinate 401,350 of QEPC01003520.1, read as the reverse complement.
CAATTGGAAACTTGAATTCAAATGCATACTTGTAAATTTGCAAAAATCGTTACATACATTATGAATATACATTTCCGCTTTAGTCCAAATGCTCACATTTACCATTATAAAAAGAACATCTTCTAACATAAATTAAATACAATAAGAACATAAGAAATGCCACACTGAGTTGGGCCAGTGGTCAATCTAGCCCAGCATCCTGTCTCTTGACAGTGGCCAGCTCCGGTAACTCAAGAGAAGTAAATGTACAGGTCATGGAGGTGTGTGTGACCCATTTCCTGCTGACCCTGTCCCAAGTAGGGATGTGCGAACACGGTTCGGGTGTTCGGAGTTCGGGCTGAACTTGGCCTGTTCGGATGACCAAACCCAACGTTCGAACGGCCGAACAGTTCGGAAACATTCGAATGAGTTTGGGGGTGGGAAAAACATGACTTTGGGCAGGGAAAACATGTCTGGAAGGGGAAGGCAGCTGAGGAGCAGGCTTCCTGGCACCAGAGGTGAAGACCAGGGGTGGTTTCAGGGTCTAATGATACCGATACTGGAAAAAAAAATTGATATCGGTATCGGTATTGATAGCGCTATTTTCGGATGTTCGGCCAAATTTGGCTGAACTGAACTCCACCGAACCAAACCCGAACTTGGGTTTTGAACCGAACGACAGAACATCCGAGCCACGTTCTGTTCGCACATCCCTAGTCCCAAGTTCTACTGTAGCCAGTGGTTTAAGGTTTGTCATGCTAGACTAAGATCATTTTTTGCACTGTGATATCACCATATTCTCTCTTCTTTGGGTCACTTAATTGTTTCCACCCTACTGCATCACTGGGTGTTTTCAGACATGACGCTAACCCCAATTTAACCACAATTAAACATTTCTTATGCATGTTGCAGGGATGCATAGGGCAACAATGCAGCCCTGCAACATGTATAAGAAAAGTTCAAGTGTGGTTAAACTGGGGTTAGCGTCATGTCTGAAAACACCCATGATCAAGTTTGGGGTTTTTTTGGTCCTAACTTGTCAAGGTCCTGAGTAATATTGCTTCTTAATAATTATACACTCATCTCTTTTTGCTTCAGCCAAATTCCTCTGCTTCAACAGTAATTCTAGCTCTGACTCCAGCTCCTCTTTTGTGCTGCCACCTGAGCATAAATCCCCCGTTCTGAGTTGCTGTGCAAGGACACTTTCTCTTCTTGATATTAAACTTTTTCCATAATCATTTCTACAGTGATGCTAGAAGAAAAACCCCCAGCTGATAAGTTATAATAAGATTGTTATGCACTCGTGTGCCAAAAGAGACCATATCGTCCACTTCCCACCATACCAGCTCATTAAAAAAAATTACAATAGGCAGTCTAAGCTCTGTTAAAATTATATATCTCAGTCTGCAAAAGCAAATCAATTTTATTTAAAAAATCTTTCCAAACCTGTGGTCCATTACGTATTCCTTCTATCATTATACATATTTCTACCCTGTTGTTATTTTAAGAAGGGATGTTTTAGCCTTTGACTGTATGTGATTAATTTGTGATGGAAATGATATAGGGCTGAAACAAGATCTCGCAAAAGTGAGAAATCTTGTTAAAATCCCAGTTCTCAGTTTGTCTCAGACAAACCAAGAACTGGGACTACTTCACCAAGTTCTCAGTGAGGAAATAAAATAAATTTTAAAAAAGTCATTGCACATGCACAAAATAGCTGCTGCTCTTAACCAAAATGGCAGCAAAATGACGCCACTGCCGGTTGCTCCGTGGGTGGGTGTGGGTGTTGGCAGGGAGGAAACACTCACCAACACCCACCAAAAGTGGCGTTTACACAGATGCCCCCACCCATCTCCACCCAAGGAAATGCTCCCCACCCACCAGCCAACACGCAGAGGAACTGAGTGGAGGCATCATGTGTGCACAGGGCCCATGGTGATTGGCTGCAGTGGTGCCCTGCAACATGTATAATAAAATGTAACAACCATTTTATGGGTGTTAGATTGTCTGAGTAAAAAGGACCATAAGCAAGACTTCTCCCCAGTTCCTGCCTTTCATCCTGGTAACCTCTCTCAACTCTTGCTTCTTCCTTGTCTCTCCCCAGACTGATCCAAACTCAATCTCTTTAAGCTCTGGGCTGACCTTGCCACACCCAGGCCCAGGTGTGGGGTATCCAGACATTATTCCCTACTCACTCCAGCGCATGAGCCTCAGATAGCACCTGAAGCTCCCATGCTGATGCTACCACCCTTAAAAAGCCAGTAGACCAAATAGCCTGTGCCCTGCTACACATGTGCACAACCTCTTCTTCTTAATTATTATTTTATCAGTATTTCTCATTCAGGAATGCTGCACGCAGCATCTATCATTATGGTACTCTTATTCCATCATCATATCAAGATGATTATCTCCAGATCTCCTCTCTTCCCGAAGACAATGGGTGTTTTTACACACACATTTCTCCAGCGTGTTTGCTGTTACATCCTGAACTTTCTGTGTGTCTAAATCACTCACCCAGATCTTAAACATCCGGCTCTTTGAACTTCTGCATAGAACTTCTTCCAGAACCTTTGTGTGCAAAAGTTCTCCTGGTAAATTGCTTTGCTCCAGGCACTTGGTTTCCATGGCAGCCTGTTACGTCTACAGCTGTGGTTAATTTAGGCTGCCTCAGGGCAGTGTTTGTGTGAAGAATACATCCAGGAATTGCCTCAGGGCAGTGTGTGTGTGTGTGTGTGTGTGAGAAAAGTGCATCTGGAACTTACTTGTGGACTTGTAAACCCAGAAGATTGAAAAATCCAGAACTTTAAGGTGTGTGTAAAAATGCCCACTGTCAGACCTGACTGTTCCGTCAGGCCTTTGGTGAGGGTGATGGGTGGGGTGTTGGGTGTGTTGGGGTAGGAATGGGGTTTTAGCTCTGACTGGGTTTTATTGTTGTTCTTATATTGTTATTCATTTTTCCTGTTATTTATATTAGATTGTTTTTATGTTTGTTATTTAAATTGTTGTTGCCGCCCAATGCTGCTGTGGCAGGAGGGGGTGGAAAATAAATCTAATGAAATCAATAAATAAAATAAATATTATGGGCAACAGGACTATTTGTGACTACTAAAATATCCCAAAGGATTTTCTATCTCATTTCCATGATTGACTGGAATGAGTAGCTGTAATACTGTGTTTCCTTGTGTGACAACTAACAGCCTGTCAGTAACTTCTGGTAAATGATCTTACTGAGCAAGTTGTGCCTCTCCATATACCCTTTGATGTCAGCAATGGGTAATTTCAGACATGACAAAATAGCCGTTCACCACAGTGGATCATAGTGGATCCCGTGTGGTGGCGGCGAGTCCGTGAACGTCTGTTTGCTCCCGTCCAGATGTTCACCACAGTGAACACCCGGCCAGGATCAAATTGACCATGGTTCTGGACCTCCGGCCGGTCCGAGGTCCAGAACCGTGGTAAGAGTGGCCATGATCCAGGATGGGCCAAAAGTAACGTCTGTTACCTTGGCCCATCACAGATTGTGGCTCCAACCACAGTACGGGATCGGGCACAGTGGCCACATTGGCCTCTGCGCCCGCCCATCTCCCCGAGGGCGGGCAGCCGTGGGAGAGCGGGGAGGTGGGACAGGGCAGTCGCATGTCGCGTCACCCCACGCCCACCGTGATTCCCCAGCGTGATGGAGTCGGCACGTCTAAAGGACGGACGGTTTCATCACGGACCAGGATCTGAGAGAGATCCTGGTCCAGGATTCAGTGTGGCAGGCCAAAAGGCCCATCACATCTGAAATTACCCAATGAGCATCCTGCTGTCTAGATTCAAGTCTAGATCACACACTTAACCAACAGTATCAGTGAGTAATTTCAGTATATGTATTAACCATTTGATTCTGAATGATGATGATGATTGATGTTGGGAGGGTGACCACAAGCTAAAGATGAAGCTAACTAGTCTAAGTATTATTACCACTAGTAGTAGGGCTAATTTATAGTAGGGCATCCAAAATGCTACTTCACAGGCTCTAAATTACATATAGACATTGCTTTCACAAGCTTGTACTCATAGCAATACATACATACAGATAAGATAATACAGTTGACAAATGCAAGTGACCAATATATATTGGCCATACACTGACAATATAATCAACAATAATTATGGTTGAGCAGTTGTGAGATCATAATTCAGGCTGCTTTTGTTTTCCAGCTTCTTAAACTGAGGAAATTATTCAAAAACATAAAAGGACATTGTATGGTTTGGAGGAAGACTGAATCTTCTAAGAAATAAAGTCAAAGCAATTCAGATGATATCTTTTATTGGACCAACTACTGTTGGTGAGAGTATGCAAGCCATTGGGACACTTTTGGCACAATCCAGCTCCCATTGAAGTCAATAGCTAAACTCCCATTGACTTGTATGGAGCTGGATTGAGCTCTTCATGCCCTTCTTTAGCCATGTAAGTTTTCTGAGTAAGTTTTAAAATGGCAACCCTTGACATTTTTTAACAATGAAACATTGAAAGACATCTGGAAAAGAGATTTCAATCACAGGTGTCAGATCTTTTTGCTGAAACCCATTCATGATAAGAGCCTGAAGGAATATAGTAGTCAAATTTAACTTGGTAATAATCTTTTTAAATTGTTATCCCTTAATGTTATTAAAATGAATGTTCTCCCTAGGATTTTGTTTATCCTTAATTCTCTACCTCAGGGGTTTTGAACCTCATGTTTGGGGGTCAAATGTGCCTGAGGCAAGTTTTAACATAGTCCCTTTCCACTTCTAGGAACTAGCCCTTGGTTCTAGTTCCTACCTCCAACCACTGAAAAAATAATTTCAGGTTAAGGGAGCAGAGATGAAAGCATGCACACAAGGGGATAAATCCATGGCACAAAATCTATGATCTGGGTCCTCCTTTTCTTGAATACACCTCTGCCCCCACCATGTATGCATGCAGCTCCCAGAACTTGTACTGATTTTCAATTCAGCCCCTTGGGTGAAAAAGTTCCCCACCCCTACTCTACCTGACTTTCTACCTTACATCCTATTTCACCAAATGCAACATCTTGCTGTCATTGTTTATATGGGGTGATCTAGAATTTCCCTGCAAAAACTGTAGTTTCCTGTCAGCAATTTAATGCTTTATCATCTGACTATGATCCTTAGCCAGGCTGTACAAGGGTTCTTTCTCTCTGGGATTAAAGCCCCAAGCTAGCTCCAGTTAGAAACAGAGCTGGTTGCAACTCTTTCTCTAGTTTTTGCACTCAGCTCTGACCATTACTTATTCTCTAAAGAAAAGGCACCAATTATTCTGTCTGCTAGATTTATTTGGAAGACTTTACTGACTAAAATTATAACTCATCCCCTTCATACTAAAGTTTCTATATGGGGCAACACAGAACTTCAGGTTGGTGGCAACCCTATTATTTTGCCAAGTTGGATTAAAAAAACAGGATTTTCTTTATCGACTGGCTGAGAGCAACTCCTTTCTCCCTTTTACAATATGGAAGGAGAGACTTATCTTAGAAGTTAGGAAGGAAAGGCAATATATCCAGCTTAATAATGGCCTCACCCATCAGTTTGGCTGTGGTGACTTCACTATACCAGGTCCACCCGAATTTCTCCTAGTCCTCCAAAAACTATCTAGCCTAAATAGACTTGTAGCCTTACTGGGAGAGGTCATTCGGAGGTTTGGTGTGAGGTGACATCAATATGCTGATGATACTCCGCTCTACCTCTCTTTTTTATCCAACCCAGGTCCTGCAGTCTTGGTGCTTACCTGATGCCTGGCTGCCGTCGGGGACTAGATGAGGGTGAGCCGATTGAAACTGAATCCTGACAAGACTAAAGTGATTATGGTTGGCCAGTCCTATGACTTGGAGGGGGTTGGGACACCTGTCATTGATGGGGTCCGACCCTGTCTAGTCAATCAGGTTTACAGCCCAGGTGTGCTTCTGGACCCTTCACTGCACCTGGTTGCAGCAGTGGTCAGGAGTGCTTTTCACCACATCTATCTGATGAGAAGGCTATAGCCTTTTCTTTCAGACTTGAATCTGGCCACTGTACTTTCATCACCTTGAGGCTAGATTATTGCAATGCGCTCTACATGGGGCTGCCCTTGATGACTGTTTGGAGGCTGCAGCTGGTGCAGAATGCGGTGGCTCAACTCCTTTCAGGGCTGAGTCACCAGGAGCACATTACACGGGTACTCTGATGTCTGCACTGGCTGGCTGTAGTGTTTCGGGCACAATTCAAGGTGCTGGTTTTGACCTTTAATGCCCTACACCATCTGGGTCCCATATATCTAAGAGACCACCTGTCCTACCGTGTTCCATCACGGTCCCTATAGTTGGCCAGGGGTGCCCTCTTGCAGGTGCCATCTGTGACTGTTACCCTTGTCCATAGGATGGCAGTGCACAGGAAGGGGTTCTCGGCTGCTGGCCCAGTTTTATGCAATTCACTTCCCCGGGAGGTTCACTTGATCCCGAGCCTGAGCATCGTCTGGAGACAGTGAAAAACCTTTTTATTTGGAAGAGCATTTGGCAGGCAGGGATGAAGGTTGGTTGGGTTATTGGGTAGGGTTGTAGGGAGGGTGGGAACTTTGAGGGGAGGGAGTGTTTTATTGTATGGATTTTTTAAAAATTGTTTTATTATTGTAAGCTGCCCTGAGCCCTTGTGGGAAGGGCAGTGTATAAATTTGAAAATAAATAAATAAAATAAAAATACTCTATTTACATTTAGCTAGTCAATTTGAATTACAAACAGATCCAGTTAAAAAGGAATGGGAAAAGGTATTAAGGCTACCGATTTACTTCCAGCCAATGGAAACAAATCCTGGCCAGTCCTCGCAAGTGTTCCCTAGACCTCCATCTTCGAGTAATTATGGAGGATGTACTAGAATCCCCCTTCAGATGTTCAAAATAGGTGCCATCAAGTCACAGAGGGTAAATTAGATGTTACCATAGCACAGTGAACCCCCCGTGGTGGCCGCGGTACTGTAATGTCTAAAGGGAGTTCCACCAGATGTTTACTCCAGTGAATACCTGTCAGGAATCCCTTAGACCACGCTTTCAGACCTCTGACCGCCCGGAGGTCCCGAAGTGTGACTAGCTGGACCACGGCTGGGAATCAGTGGAAGGTAACGTCTGTTACCTCCACTGATTCCGGGCCATGGCCCGGACCCCGGGAGGCAGGCAGCCGGGGGAGCGTGGGGGTGGGGCTGTGCAGTCACACATTGCACCACGCAGCCCTGCCCTCTCCCCGATCCCCCTCCGGAATCCGGTCAGCACATCTGTTGACCGGCCGACCGGATTCCGGAGGGGAATGAAAAGGTGATTCCATGCCATGGCCCAAGGGAGGCCCAGCACGTCTGAAATCACCCAGAGATGCTGGAGATGCGACTCGGAAGGAGCTAATTTAGCTCATATATTTTGGGACTGTAGCTATGTTTGCTCATACTAGGTTGATATTAGCAATAGAATCATCATTTTTCTATCTGATAAAAATTACATTGGAATCTTATCTAATTTTAAATATGCTAGATTATAAATGGAAAATGAACAAGTTTAAAAAACATATAGTTAAATGGAGCATTAGTTGTAGCTAAAAGGCTGGTAATCCAGAAATGCAGAAAGTAAAAAAACACCCAACAATAGAAGACTACTGGTGCATCATCATGGTGGAGTTAGTCACCAGCGAGACAATTGTATTCTGCAACCAAGATATGTGCTCAAGCATATGAGGTGACCTCACAGAAATTCCTCATTAGAATTTTCGTGATTTGATCGCACCCTTGTTTTCTCTCCCCACCTTCCTTTTTCTCTACTAGGTTATTTTCTTTCAGATTTACTCATCATATTTAATTCATGTAATTTCTTGTTTATAACAAATGATGATCAAGAGCATAAAATAGCATTACTATTTTTGAAAATGCTGTAAAAAAGCAATTTTTGTCTATTTTGTATAATTCAAAACTCAATAAAGCTACTCTTAATAAATTGTTAACCCAGGGGTTTTGTCCAAAAACAAATCCTTCCCCCTTTATTTTCAATATACCACAGCTAAGCCCATGTGATAATATAGTAGAAGCCTTTTTACCAGGATGCCTTTGAGGATGTAAAAACACCCCAAATAACTTATTGTACCTATTAAAGAAGAGATGACCTTTATCGTAATTATAGCTTTGGGAAGAGCTATCCCTGGAAACCACACATGAGTTTTGCACAAACTATTGTTAGGAAAACCAGCAAAAAAGAAACAAAACAGGTTGAGATGTCATAGTACTTTTACATATTTGAATTTATCAAATCCTTGAATATACTAAACAAAGTTTTCAAAATAAAAAAATGAAAATGTAATCAAAGTAAACATTACTAAGGCTATATAAATTAATTCTATCCAAAAACATACTCCATTGCCTAGAGAATTATACATAGATGCTGCAATAAAGATTGCAGGTGCTATAGTAAAAATAGCATAGTAAGAATTCCCTTCTCCCTGGGAATTGTAGAAAGAGCTGCAGTGTAATACACTCCACATTTGAACAAGCCATCTTAAACAGGCGGCATCTATTGTTTTATAAGATACTTCCTCCATGTGGACAGAAAAAACAAAAACACTCTTTCTTACCAGTTTCTTATCCAAGACATAACTCTCATCTTCTGTGTTAGAATAGAGTGGAAATGAGTACCTCAAAAAAGGGTATATTTCGCAAAATTACTGCATCCAACTCAACCCAGTCACATTGGGTACTAATGGGTACCCGATTAGTGCCTGACAGCTACCCAATTTTCTGGTATTCCATTACCGATTTTCTGTTACCAAAATCAGTCAATAAAATGGAAAATAGGTAACTTGTTAATGGTAATAAATATCCTGTATTTTGGGTAATCAGGTGCCCAACTCAGTAAACAGGCACCCCGTAGGCTTCCTGGAATTTTGGGTATTATTTGTGGGTAGCAAATTAGCTATCCATTTCAGCTCTAGTTTACAATCAAAACACCTCCTTCTTCTTTCAGCAATGTAATTAATTCTTATAAATGCACTTTATAGGAAAATCATTATTTCCTCTTCTCTCTCTTTTTCCACCATTTACCTGTAGTACAACAAAACCAAAATGACCCCCTCTTTCTTATTTTCCAGGAAGCCTCACAAAGCAGTGAAGACACGAGATGAATTTTACATTCTGTATGACTTTTCATTATCACCAATCAACAAAAAGTCAGGGAGCACAAAGTTACTGGAACACAATTTTCTTTCAGAGATTCAAATATCTTTGCTGGTAAAGTCAGAACCTGAGAAAGAACTGCATGATTGGACCTTATAAGCAAAAAAACCCCAGAAAAACCTGTTTCGTATTCTGTTAGCAGAATAGCACATTTTTATCTCCAAGGAGAACTCTGTGAATTTTTTAAGGACAGAAGTTTCTATGCTAAAATACAAATATTCCTAATTCAATTTTCTGTAATAGCTGTAATTGTTCTTTCAGTGTTGTGTATCTCATTTTCATCCAGTTTCACTGCATTCTAAGAGTGCGTTAGACTGACACTCTAGCTTTATATAAAATGAATCACTATTTCACTAATTATATTAACAAGAAAAGGCTGCTATCTAAGATAAAAAAACAAGACTTTAATATACGCAAAAATAAAATATAGAATCAAGCAAAAAGATGTTTAAAAAATGAAGATCAATGATAATTTATTATTATTTTTTATTTTATTTTACAGATTTATATCCCGCCCCCTCCTGCAATGCATTTTTGTTTATAATGTGACAAAAATACACGTTTCAAGCATAAGACTCTTCATCAGGGAAAAAGTGTCACAAGGTTAGCAACATAAATCATAAGTAGACAGGTATGTCCATATTATTAGTTTATGATGTTTCACAAACTTAGAGTACACAAGTTTGCTAGTAGAGTCTTCTGACTAAAGTGTTGTCAGCTCAGTGCTTTTCTTCTCAACCTATTATCTATCATTATAAATGTCAGAGATCTTGACTGAAATAGGAAAGCTTTGATCAACAAACTAGAGCATTTACCTGTGAGAAATGAAAGTTGGTGCTTCGATTTATATTAGCTGATCAGTGATCCTCAGAATTATAGTTTCTTGCTTCACAAACATTCAGTACTCACAACGCTGTTGGGAAATTGGGACATTTGTCAGATACCCACATTTGACTCCCCATTTCCTGAACCTTAGCCACAATGTTCGCTAACTGCAATATCATCCTTCCTCCCTTAAAAGCCATCCAACTCTTTCTAAAAGGTTCTTTTCAGCTAATTTATGTGGTTCTCAAATATCCTAGTTAAATAATAGCTTTCCTGTGGGCAATTACCCAGGTAACAATACTGTAAAATTAGAAAGACAATAGTTCTCAACCATTCTAAAAGGGAGAATCTCATAGGGAACTAAAGGCTAAGTAGAATGTAATCTTTGGCCTGCACTAACCATCCACAAGCCTCTGACTTCCCTGGCAGAAACAGAATAGGTTATATAGAAAGGCATGTCTTCATGGGGCAGTTAAAGTCTTCAGTACAGAAGATATATTACCAGTAGGTCACTGTCCTCAGAACTGGCCAGACTTGGAAAAACTTTAGGGTTTTGCTAAAAAGGCTTGCAGAGTGAAATTAGGTTGCAGCGTCCCTGTGTCATAAACCACAGGTTGTAAACTAGTGTCTATGGGGGTTCTGGGTGGTAGCCAGTAATTCAACACCACTGAATGCCTAGGTATGGGGATGTTGTGATGGATCTCCCACAGCAATAGAAGGCGCAGCCCTTGCTTGTCCCGATTGACTGCTTTCTGGGCTGGAAGTCCAACCAAAGGAAAAGGAAGTTGGTTGGAACAATTCCCTTAGACCTCTTACTTGGAGTCTGTCTGTGCCCAGGTTCCCTGTTTGTTGGTTGGTTGGTTGGTCCAGGCTGCCTAACTGCCTTTCCTGATCCTCACTTCTATTCTGTCTTCCCTAGCCCTACACTCCAGCCATTGCCATCAATGCTTGCCCTGCCTGTGTTCTGGTTATCACCCTCAGCCTGACTTCCCAGCACTGACTTGATATTTAATAAATCTATTAATTTAGGAGTAGTACTTAGTGACTGGAGGATAGCAATAGTACTTAGTGACTGGAGAATGCTGTACCTATTTTTATGAAAGGAAGTAGAAATTACCCAGGTAACTATACACCTGTTAGCCTAACCTCAGTAGTATGTAAGATGTTGGAACAGATACTGAAAGAGAGAATAATGAATGATATGCTAACAAAGGGAAAACACGATGAAATTCAGTATGGGTTCACAAAGGACAGGCCATGCCAGACCAATCTGATTTCCATTTTTGAAAAAATTAACTGGCTTTTTGGATAGAGGGAATGCAGTGGATTTAGTGTATTTGGATTTTAATAAGGCATTTTATACTGTGCCACATAGAAAATTACTGCTTCAGCTTGGAAATATGGGTGGAGAGGTAGTTAGGTGGGCTTGTAGATGGTGAACTGGAAGAAAACAAAGCATTGCGTTGAGAGGTGGACTTTCTAAGTGGGGGGAGGTTGCTAGTGGAGTTCTGCAGAGATCTGTTTGGGGACCCATCTTGTATAAAATATTGATAACTGACCTTGGTGAGGGAAATGAAGTTGCTAAGGAATGCTAATGAAGTTGCTGATGTACCAAGCTGGGAAGAATTGCCAATGCAGAGCAGGATTGCAAAATTCCACAGGAGGATCTGGATGGCCTCATGGATTGGAGTGTTAGGAATGGGATGAAATTTAACAGTGTAAAGTGTAAGTTTATGCATTTGGGGTTTAATAATAAAAATTTTAGTTACCAGCTAGGAACTCATCACTTGGAAACAACAGAGGTGGAAAGGGACTTGGGGGTTATAATTCATTATAAAATGACTATGAGTCGTCAATGTGCTGCAGTTGTAAAAAAGGCAAAAGCTATTCTATGGTGTATTGCCAGCAGGAATAGGGAGGTATTGTTGCCTCTGTATAAGGCTCTGGTAAGACTGCACCTGGAGTACTGTGTTCAGTTCTGGTCACCAATGTTTAAGAAGGATGAAGTTAAAGTGTACCAAGTGCAACGTACAGCTAGGAGAATGATTAGAGGGATGAAGGACTTACCCTATGAGATGAGGCTGATAGGCATGGGCNTATTTCACTAATTATATTAACAAGAAAAGGCTGCTATCTAAGATAAAAAAACAAGACTTTAATATACGCAAAAATAAAATATAGAATCAAGCAAAAAGATGTTTAAAAAATGAAGATCAATGATAATTTATTATTATTTTTTATTTTATTTTACAGATTTATATCCCGCCCCCTCCTGCAATGCATTTTTGTTTATAATGTGACAAAAATACACGTTTCAAGCATAAGACTCTTCATCAGGGAAAAAGTGTCACAAGGTTAGCAACATAAATCATAAGTAGACAGGTATGTCCATATTATTAGTTTATGATGTTTCACAAACTTAGAGTACACAAGTTTGCTAGTAGAGTCTTCTGACTAAAGTGTTGTCAGCTCAGTGCTTTTCTTCTCAACCTATTATCTATCATTATAAATATCAGAGATCTTGACTGAAATAGGAAAGCTTTGATCAACAAACTAGAGCATTTACCTGTGAGAAATGAAAGTTGGTGCTTCGATTTATATTAGCTGATCAGTGATCCTCAGAATTATAGTTTCTTGCTTCACAAACATTCAGTACTCACAACGCTGTTGGGAAATTGGGACATTTGTCAGATACCCACATTTGACTCCCCATATCCTGAACCTTAGCCACAATGTTCGCTAACTGCAATATCATCCTTCCTCCCTTAAAAGCCATCCAACTCTTTCTAAAAGGTTCTTTTCAGCTAATTTATGTGGTTCTCAAATATCCTAGTTAAATAATAGCTTTCCTGTGGGCAATTACCCAGGTAACAATACTGTAAAATTAGAAAGACAATAGTTCTCAACCATTCTAAAAGGGAGAATCTCATAGGGAACTAAAGGCTAAGTAGAATGTAATCTTTGGCCTGCACTAACCATACACAAGCCTCTGACTTCCCTGGCAGAAACAGAATAGGTTATATAGAAAGGCATGTCTTCATGGGGCAGTTAAAGTCTTCAGTACAGAAGATATATTACCAGTAGGTCACTGTCCTCAGAACTGGCCAGACTTGGAAAAACTTTAGGGTTTTGCTAAAAAGGCTTGCAGAGTGAAATTAGGTTGCAGCGTCCCTGTGTCATAAACCACAGGTTGTAAACTAGTGTCTATGGGGGTTCTGGGTGGTAGCCAGTCATTCAACACCACTGAATGCCTAGGTATGGGGATGTTGTGATGGATCTCCCACAGCAATAGAAGGCGCAGCCCTTGCTTGTCCCGATTGACTGCTTTCTGGGCTGGAAGTCCAACCAAAGGAAAAGGAAGTTGGTTGGAACAATTCCCTTAGACCTCTTACTTGGAGTCTGTCTGTGCCCAGGTTACCTGTTGGTTGGTTGGTTAGTTGGTTGGTTGGTTGGTCCAGGCTGCCTAACTGCCTGTTCCTGAGCCTCACTTCCATTCTGTCTTCCCTAGCCCTACACTCCAGCCATTGCCATCAATGCTTGCCCTGCCTGTGTTCTGGTTATCACCCTCAGCCTGACTTCCCAGCACTGACTTGATATTTAATAAATCTATTAATTTAGGAGTAGTACTTAGTGACTGGAGGATAGCAATAGTACTTAGTGACTGGAGAATGCTGTACCTATTTTTATGAAAGGAAGTAGAAATTACCCAGGTAACTATACACCTGTTAGCCTAACCTCAGTAGTATGTAAGATGTTGGAACAGATACTGAAAGAGAGAATAATGAATGATATGCTAACAAAGGGAAAACACGATGAAATGCAGTATGGGTTCACAAAGGACAGGCCATGCCAGACCAATCTGATTTCCATTTTTGAAAAAATTAACTGGCTTTTTGGATAGAGGGAATGCAGTGGATTTAGTGTATTTGGATTTTAATAAGGCATTTTATACTGTGCCACATAAAAAATTACTGCTTCAGCTTGGAAATATGGGTGGAGAGGTAGTTAGGTGGGCTTGTAGATGGTGAACTGGAAGAAAACAAAGCATTGCGTTGAGAGGTGGACTTTCTAAGTGGGGGGAGGTTGCTAGTGGAGTTCTGCAGAGATCTGTTTGGGGACCCATCTTGTATAAAATATTGATAACTGACCTTGGTGAGGGAAATGAAGTTGCTAAGGAATGCTAATGAAGTTGCTGATGTACCAAGCTGGGAAGAATTGCCAATGCAGAGCAGGATTGCAAAATTCCACAGGAGGATCTGGATGGCCTCATGGATTGGAGTGTTAGGAATGGGATGAAATTTAACAGTGTAAAGTGTAAGTTTATGCATTTGGGGTTTAATAATAAAAATTTTAGTTACCAGCTAGGAACTCATCACTTGGAAACAACAGAGGTGGAAAGGGACTTGGGGGTTATAATTCATTATAAAATGACTATGAGTCGTCAATGTGCTGCAGTTGTAAAAAAGGCAAAAGCTATTCTATGGTGTATTGCCAGCAGGAATAGGGAGGTATTGTTGCCTCTGTATAAGGCTCTGGTAAGACTGCACCTGGAGTACTGTGTTCAGTTCTGGTCACCAATGTTTAAGAAGGATGAAGTTAAAGTGTACCAAGTGCAACGTACAGCTAGGAGAATGATTAGAGGGATGAAGGACTTACCCTATGAGATGAGGCTGATAGGCATGGGCAAAAAGAACCGAGTTTGGAAATTCGGTTCAGTATGGTTCAAAAATCAAGTTCGGTTCAGAAGTTCGGTTCAGTCGAACAAACTATTCAAGTTTGGTCCGAACTCCAAACTTCCGAACAGAGTTCAGAAATTCAAACCCCATTGAACTAAATGGAATATCATCTTATAGGGTGTGTGCAACCCAGCTGTACCTGCAATTGACCGGACGGGCGGGGATTGCTGACAAGGCGTGGAGTAGGGCTTTAAAACCCAGAGCTGCTGGAGGCGAGCGTGGTGTGTGTGGCCCAGATGTACCTGCAATTGACCAGAGGGGCGGGGATTGCTGACGAGACGTGGAGCAGGGTTTTAAAACCCAGAGTTGCCGGAGGCGTGTGTGGTGTGTGCAGCCCAGCTGTACCTGCAATTGACCGGAGGGCCAGGGATTGCTGATGAGGCATGAAGCGGGGCTTTAAAACCCAGAGCTGCCAGAGGTGAGTGTGGTGTGTGCGGCCCAGCTGTACCTGCAATTGACTGGAGGGGCGGGGATTGCTGACGAGGCGTGGAGCGGGGCTTTAAAACCCAGAGCTGCCGGAGGCATCGCCGGAGGCATGCACCACGGCAGTGCACCTAAGGGCAGCATGCGCAAGGGCACGCCCTTGTGCACACAGCCTTAGGTGCTGGCTGTGCCGGTGGCGGGCTACTCTTTTTGATTTGCCACAGAAGCTTTCCCTTCCGCCCCTCTAAAATCTTCCCTTTTGCGATGCCACCTCTCAAACGCTCAAGGGTGGACGCTGTGGCTGCTTCTCCTCCTAAACTATCTAAGCAGAGGAAAATAGAGGGTTTCCTTGTCAACAGCAACCCTCCCGACTCCTCCAAGGACTATAATATGCCTGCTGGTATTTCTAGTGCTAACAGATTTTCTGCTCTCGGGGATCCCGCTGTTTCACCACCAGCAATAGTTAATCACTCTTCTCCTAAACACCGGCCCCCGGCCTCTGTAGACCAGATGGCAGCTCTTCCAGAGTCTTATTCCTTGGGGCTTAGCAATAAGGACTATATTTCTTTGTTGGCTGAACATGTCTCTCTAACCTCCCAGATAGTTCAACTTGTGTTTTCCCAACTTAACTCCTTTAATGCTAGGTTTGATTAACTTTTGCATTTTTTCTGTGTTTCTAATCCCCACTCAGAGCTGGACGCCAGGTCAAAAGTTGCCCCTGCTGAAGTATCAGCTTTGAGTAGGATTCCTGTAGCCTCTTGTGAGGCAGCAACCAAAGTGGTGTCTGTTAGTGGAGTTCCAACAACTGCTGGCCCTACTAAGAGATCCTTTTTTCCTACGGGTAGAGACAAACCCTCCCAGAATTATATCATCAGATTGCAGGATCTCTCAGATTGTGGAGGGAAGTATACTAGGTCAGAGAAAAGTGTTCTTTTCACTATTTTTCCTCTCCCTAATGGATGTTTGCCCTTTTGGAATTCCCCTTTAGATGCTGCTGAGCATCTAAGATTACTATTACAAGTTTCTGTCATTAGTAGGGACATATGTACAATAGACCATCTTGCCCCAGTGAAGGGTCAATGGACTATGAATATTACCTTTGCCTCTGTGAATCTAGTTTCTCTAATTTTTCAGCATGAAGCTGCCCTTAGGAAGAGAGCTATTTTTGTCTCCAGGGTGTACAGTATGGATCTGGCCCCTAATATCCTTAAGGTTTCACCTCCTTGCAACCCTGTACCAGACTCCCCTTCTTAGAAGCCTGATTATACTTTAAAGTCTGTGGACCGCAGGAGATCTTTGGGCCCCAGATTGGCTGGAAACCTGATTGATCTTACCAGAACCAGTCAAATGGAGATTGCACCTTGTGAACCTTCTCCTAGCTTGACTAAATCTCCTGTGATTCCTTCTGTAACTCTGGCTGGCGAGGCCAATTTTGATAGCCAATCTAAGATACTGGGACGCATGGATTTCCTGCTTGTGCAGGTTGGGCGATTGAATGATCGGAAATTTTTATCATCTAGAGGTCAGAACCCTGCCCCCATTCTATTCTCCTGTGACTTCCTTGGAGAGAGAGGTTGTTGTGACCACTGTTTGTGAAAGGTCTATCGATCTATCTCTGACTCTCCTTGAGGTGCTTTCTGTTGGAAATGCATTCCTTTTACATCTCCCCTAAGCATCTCATCCTGTTTGTTTGCTAGAAACAGCAGGAGTAGACAGTCAGATCAGGGAACTATTCCCCCATCCACTCTGTTCTACTCCTGCTAGGACCTGATTGGTTAATCTCCTCTCCTCATGATGTTTCTTATTTCTTTGTGCCTGAGAGATATTCAGAGAGCTTCTTACTTCCCTCCTGAACACACCTAGTCTTAAGACTTAGCATAGATGTAGGCCTTTCCTATCCTACATGTATTTCTTAATAAAGCTACTTAATCATAAGTATGCTTCCTGCCTGATTATTGATGATTAGCTACTCACACTCCTCTGTAAACTCTGCATTGGGCAAATCAATGCAATGATCTCACAGTCCTTGCATTGCAACAGGGTTATGGGCCCAGGCAACCCAAAAGGCAGCA
>QEPC01003520.1:372329-383995 GCA_003113815.1 Sphenodon punctatus | reverse complement strand
AGTTCCTTCAGAACTCTGGGGTGAATACAATCTGGTCCTGGTGATTTGTTAGTATTTAGTTTGCCAATTTGCTCTAGGACCTCCTCCAGAGTCACGCTGATTTGTGACAGCTCTTCCAATTCAGCACTTACAAACTAAGATTCAGGCATGGGTATCTCCTCAACATCCTCTACAGTGAAGACCGAAGCAAAAAACTCATTCAGCTTCTCTGCAATGTCCTTTTCCTCCCTAAGCACCCCTTTCAGCCCCTGGTCATCTAACGGCCCAACTGACTCTCTAGCAAGCTTCCTGCTTCTGATGTACTTGGAAAAGTTTTTATTATTAGTTTTGGCATCTTTAGCAAGTTGCTCCTCAAATTCCTTTTTGGCCTGCCTTATTAACATTTTACATCTACTTTGGCAACGCTTATGTTCTTCCCGAGTTACCTCATTGGGACTCTCTTTCCATTTTTTAAAGGATGCCCTTTTGGCTCTAATAGCCTCTTTCACCTCACCATTTAGCCACACAGGCGACATCTGGTCCTCTTCCTACCTTTTTAAATTTGTGACACATTTAATCTGAGCTTTCAAGATGGTGTTTTTAAATAGTCTCCACGCTACCTGTAGACATTTAAATCTTGCAACTGTTTCTTTAAGTTTCCCTCTAACTAGTTTCCTTATTTTTACATAGTTCCCCTTTCTAAAGTTATATGTTACCACAGTTGTTTTATTTGGCATTTTCTCTCCTCTGAGTATATCAAATTTGATTATATTATGATCACTATTGCCCAGCAGCTCCAGCACTGTTACCCCTCACACTAAATCCTGCACTCCACTTAGAACTAGATCCAGAGGTCTCCTTCTCTTGTTGGTTCCAGGACAAGCGGCTCCAGGAAACAGTCATTTATGACATCTAGAAATTTTATCTCTGCATCCCGCCTCGAGGAGCTTAGCTCATTTAGCCTATCAATATTTAGCCTATCAAAAAGAAGGCTATGGGGAGATAAGATTACATTGTTTAAATATATATGGGGAGTTAATGCAATAGAAGGGGTACATTTGTTCAAACTAAAAGNATCCCGCCTCGAGGAGCTTAGCTCATTTAGCCTATCAATATTTAGCCTATCAAAAAGAAGGCTATGGGGAGATAAGATTACATTGTTTAAATATATATGGGGAGTTAATGCAATAGAAGGGGTACATTTGTTCAAACTAAAAGACAATGTGGGTACAAGAACTAATGGATACAAGCTGGTTATGAATAAGTTTAGGGTGGGAATTAGAAGAATTTTTTCTTAATGATTAGAGCAGTGAACTACTAGAATAAGTTTCCAGCAGCAGTTGTGGGAGCAAAGAATCTGAATAGCTTCAAAATGGAGTTGGATAAATTTATGACATATATCTTGTGAGGGGTTTTTATTATTTCATGTTGCAGGACAAGGTGTTTGGGTTGTATCCTCCTCCCCACCCCACCCCCCTCCAGCAATACATGTTGGGTTTCCACCCCCACCTTTCTTCCTGTAGCATAAAAGTTGTCTGCAGCTGGAGATGGGACTGCCGGGACATTCTGAAGCCTGGGTACTATATTATATATCGGGTGTTTTGCTGGTGGGGCCTGCGCACATGTTCAGGGTCTAACTAATCGTCATATTTGGGGTCGGGAAGGAATTTTCCCTCTGGGCAGATTGGTAGTTGACTCTGAGGGTTTTTTGCCTTCCCCTGTAGCATGGGTGTGGGTCGCCTGTTTGGGACATCTGGATTCTCTTTTTCTAAAATTATTTCCTGTTGTTTTAGGCATTAGCGTGCTCTGGTTGGGCCCAGTCTCTACTTGTAGTTATTGGTGGGATTTGTCTGTGTGGATGGTTGGGGTGTGGCAGGTTCTGCAGTGGTGCAGGGGGTGGAACTAGATGACCCTTGATGTACCTTCCAGCCTTGTGAATCTATGACTCTATATGACTTCCTAACTTGTTTATACTCTCTATTCTGGACTGCCTTTCAGCTTGGCCATTCAACTTGGCTTGATTTTTTTGGCTCTGACCCTCTGGCCTGCATCCTGACAGTGAATTCTGGTAGTTCCTTTAGGCCGTTTTCAAATGGGCCACGGGGGGGGAGGGGGGATGGGTGTGCAGTCACAGTGGGTGGAGGTGAGTGTGCGCCCATTCTCACAGGTGCACACCCATTTCCACACAGAGCAACCAGCATTGGAACCCGTTACTCCATGCGTGGGTGATGGGTGGAGATGAGTGTAGTGCAGGAGCACGTAAGCACCCCCACCCATCCACCATGGCATTCCCACGGGCGCCTCTACCCATCTCCATGCAGCGAAACTGCGTGGAAATAGGTGGGGGTGTCTCGTGTGAAAAGGGCTTTAGTTTGTTGCCTTACTTGCTAAGATGGCCTATAGTGTCTTACAGTGAGAGAAAACAAGGGGAGGGGGGGGGAATGGCCTTTCTAATCACATGACTACTCTGACAGTCAGAGATAGAAACAACATTTAACCACAATTATCAGGATTTCTCCATATGATATACACAAATTTTAAAAATCAATCATAAAATGTCCCTGTAAACTTTTGACGGCATCTTAGGGCATCAAGGGAATTTTTTCCAATGGCTTGCATAGGTTTTGGATCTGGGCCTCAGAGAGGTTAAACACAGTAAAGAGTAAATACCATGTCCATATTTGATAAATTTCTCTGATGCAAAACATGTGCAATTTTCAAACACAGCATGTTTGCAGAATCAGCTCCAACTTTTGTTTTTTAAATTGATTTCAAGTACTGTTCACTTTTCAGCTGAAAAATTGCTACAGCTTTAGACACTGTTGCAGTGAATTGGGCACAAAAAACAATCTAGCTGCTCAAGCGTTCATTTTGTTTGATTGAAGTAGAGTTCTAATACTTGTGAGTCATCTGTTTTGTTTTGAGTTTTATTTTTCATTCATGCAGATACAGACTTGCAGGCATGTTATCTTTATACTTTCATTAAATAGCCCTGAGCCTGTTCAGTCTCATAGGTTAGGAAAAAACTGGCTGCCCAGTCACATTCTGCATTCCAGTTGACAGCTGTACAAACTGTCAACTCACATATCAGTTCATGCCTGAAAGAAATGGACAAGTACCACATTTAACCTTTTCAGCTCTTCTGTTGTTTTAACCTTTATTTAGCCCATAATCCAGATGTCATAGATTCAAATACTGTGCCCAGTTTCCAAAAGAGATACTTCTATAATCAACTACAGGCATTTGTAGTTACATGCTATAAAATGGGAAACTTAAATTACTTGCTTCAGTCTTTAAACCTGATTATCACTATCAGGTAGTTTTACCCCTTCTTAGGTATGCATTGCCTTGTTTCTTTGGGTGCAGCCACACGAGATGTTATCCCACTTTGGAAAATGTTAATTCACAATGCGGTGGCTCGTATGCACTGCGGCCACCAGATGTTCATCCCATCCTGGGGCAGGACAGGCATCCAGCTACTATGTAATGCGTCCTCTGAAAAAGGCCAAGAACGCAGCACCTAGTAACGTTGCCCAAAGTGGGCTAACCTGTATGACTGGGCCATGCAGCCCTGCCATGAAGCGAAGTCTGTGGATTGGGCCTGGAGGAATGAGCTCCTTCCTTCACCTAACAGCTGATCGCACCTCTTGATCCAAGACAGGATGATGCCCGGTATCTACTGCATCAGACAGTTGCTCCTCCAGCCAGCAGTATAAGATCACCACTTAGGCAGGATATCATATATGGTTGGTGAGTGATTGATTGATCGATCAGGTATATAAAATGCAGTGCTCTTGATATAGGTCAGCATGGAACATTTGTCTTGCTAGAAATGCTTAGGCACGCTCGTTACAAATTCCCACATCTCTGAATGCACAAATTAAACACATTCAATTACTTTACTAGTGAGGTGGTTTTGATGTTTGTTTTTAATTTCTAGGCATGTTCCATTTCTAATTGTCCTTCTGACAACTTCAGAACAAAGCAAAACAAAAGAAAAAAACACTTTATAGAAACATACTGTGGAAAATGAGTCTCCACTAGACTATAGCCTTGTCATTTGGACTGTTTTACAGCATCAGAAAATCACCTTCCACTGACTGATGTGAAAATGCCCTGAAGCCTGGAAAATGTATTATTTTAATCATATTTTTCACACGCTCTATTTTTTTCATAAACTGTTGTATTTATGTAAAGTGCAAAACCTTATTGTTATGAGCCTGTTGATTACCTGAAGGAGTTCTCTGCCACCACAGTGATCAGACAGGCAAACACAGCAGTGTGCCATGTAATATTACTGTTTGACATGCTCTTCCTTTGTCATTGCTGTAGGCACTGAATCCTGTCAACGAGTAGATGAAAATTGAATTTGAATTTCAAGTAATGAAAAAAGGTTCAAAACAATGTCTATAATAAGGCTTCATTAACCAACTCTATGTGAGCAACAGATTGTCTACAGTGAATTTGTTGGAAGTGAATTTCATATTTGAAAAGATAATCTTTTAATACGAGACATTTCAAGTTCCTCAAGCAAAGCACTGAAGTGAAAAAGGACGTTCTTTTAAGGTTGCCATGGTCATCTGTATTTAGGGTTGTGATGTTCAATCATTATTGTTCCTCTGACTTAATTAGTTTGAGTTATTCCCTTGCTTTTTTGCCTTTTTAAAAATGTGACCTTATATTTGACACCACTGTTTTACATTTACGTACGATGACGTCACATTTCTTTTCTGGAACACTTTTTTCTGATTAGTTTTCAAGCACTCAAGCTTGAAGATTATTGTTAAGAGAAATGGGTAGGGGAAGCTCGACTAGGATTCACTGGGAGAGGTTCTATATGCTGAATGACACTTTCTATAAATAGGGATTGATCATGTTTCTCAGATTAGCAGGTTTGCATCATTATATACTCCATTATATAAATTAAGATGCCTGGACCAAAAAAGGAGATGGTTACACAGTATAATATTGAGTTCAATATTGGGGGCCAGATCCAGCACTGGTGAATGCTGAAACCGTATGCCATGCTGAAGGGGATTCCGTGTAAACACATGCACAGGCAGATGCTCAGCCCCACATGGCCAGTGCAAGGTAGAGCCAGTTATTCCCCACCCCCCTCATCATATTGCAGCTGAGGCAACAAGGGTGGGACTAATAAAGGGTCAGTGGGGGAAAGGAGAACAGTGTCAGCCATTTGCCACAGTGCAGCGTTCCCATGAGGCACGACCTACACAAGACAACATGGACACCCCCAGCAAGTGTCTTGCAAGAGTTGTCTCAGAGTAGGAGTGCAATGGGAACTCCCAGCTGGCATGTTGTTATCTGTACTGCATGGTCCTGGTAGTCCCCCGCTTCCTCCGCTCCCTCATTCTGACCTCAGTCTTGTCTGTTGCAGGCGAGACCGCATGCTCCTGACACCTCTCTGGTGTTGGGGTCAAAAATGCCTGTGGCACAACCAATGGGAACACTGTTCTTGCGACTAGTCAGAACAAGCACAGGAGACTGTCTGACATGGTAAGGTAAGCATGGGTTATGTGTGCCAGGGATCCAGTTCAATCATAGCCGGGAAGGTGGGGCCATGAGTGAGAACAGGACCCGCCATGCTGCCAGAGCAGCCAGGAGCTGCACCATGGCACTCAGTCCTCTGTGGAAACGGGGGCATGGCCACAACTACTAACCAGGGGGTACGGTCTGTGGTGCACAACCCAGGCTGCTAGGGATGGCTGCCTTGCTGGTACACGCATGCAAGATCCTCACTGGGCCCCTTGTGATGAAGCTTGGGCTAGCACTGCCAGCCATCCACTGACAGACTCAGGAGCTCAATCACAGTCTGAGTCTTTAGTGGTTCTGAGCAAAGAAGTGCCACAAACTTTTTTTATAACATACTTTTCTTCTTTTGTAATTAATTTTTCTATTGATTTTTAGAAAAATGAAAACAATAACAACCAAAAGACAATAAAAAGTAAAAAAAGAAAAGAAAAATAACGTACAGTTTATGTATGTTCTTGAGTATCATACATTTTATGGCATCTCAGGTGAACTGTAAAATTACATCGTTCTATTAAACCACCAAAATACTTCATAAAAATAGTACAAAGTAGTCAAGATAACTACTTTGTCTCTTGTCTCTTATTTGGAATCAACATGGAAACCACTTTCTCTACAACATATAAAAATAACAAAATATAAAATAACACTTCAAAGTATATGTTACAATAATGGAACAGGAAAAACAGAGAAGAGGGAACAAAGGAGACCAGGGCAGGAAGAAGGGAAGATGGGTAGCTGGAACAGAGATCTGGCATGTTTCAAGCAGTCCAAATATCATTGTTTTGTTGAGAGGAATTTTTAGAAATTGAATCCAAATATCTCAAATTCATATGATCAACTCTATGGCAGTAATCTATTATTTGGTTTCTTGTTTCTGCCTTCAGCCATAGGTCTTAAAAACACAGCTCTGTGCTTATAAACCTACTTTTTGTAGAATCAAATGCTTGGTGATCACTGCAGCCCTCAGAAGCAAATTAGCAATGCCTACATAATAGGTAAATATCCTAGAATATAATTGTGTTTGGTGTAACACCATTTAAACTTGTGTATGCACAATTTTCCACAGCTGCCTGGATGTTGTACTCTCCCATAACATATACATCAAGGTCATCTTTTCCTTGTTATAGCACCAACAGACGTAAGAATATAAAGTCATTTCCTTGTGCAATCTCTGTAGTTTCCAACATATTTCACATACATTTTTGTTGCATCAAGGATGAGTATGAGGAAAAAGGGGGCAGCTAACCTTATGTGGAGCTATTTCAATAGCCCTACCTAAGGGGTGCAGCCACACGAGATGCCTTTGGCAGCCTTAAGCCACCCTGGGCAGCTAAACCATGGCCAACTACTGCCAGATGTTCCCCCGCCGTGTTGCGGGACGAGCAGCTTGCTACTACATGATGCATCTTTGGAAAAAGGTCAAGGGCACGGTGCCAAGAGGCCTTACCTCAAATGGGGTAAGGCTGTCCAAGGCAAGGCATTCCATCTGCTGGAGCCCCTTCTGCCCTGTCATGTGGCAAACTGTGCAGTGGAACGTTGAGCAGCAAGTGCTGTCAGCCATTGTGTGCTGCCACATCCTAGCCAGGCATGGGATTTTGGTCAGACTGAGTGAGGGAGGCAGTGCAGGACCAGACACTCACTCATGTGGCCAGCACCCTTGGCCTGCCCTGGCTGTGGCAGGAGCTCCAACAGTGGGCCGGCTAACCAGCTTCCCCACAGGGAGGCTGACTGTCTGCCCAGCTCAACGCACTGGCCCCACAATGTGGCAGCAGCGCTTGCCCGCCATGGGGCTGCACAGGGGTCAGGACCACCACAGCTCATCTGGATGGACCTAAGGTTTCTACCCTAAAGAGAGCCTGAGGGGGAAAGATATACAGCTGGTTTACTGAGTACATAGCAGATTTTGCATTCAACATTCTCTTGCCATATTGTTGTCAAGGAATTGAATGCATCGCATCAATTTACTTGTGTGCAAACAAATACATGTACTTTGGGTAGTAGAGGAAATAAATTTGTGAGAGAATGGGAATCAGGGACTGACAAGCGCTTGCTCTTCCATTTCAGGTTCCAGAAACTAAAACTAAAACTAAACATTTTGTTTGAGCACCTTCATCTTCCTCTCATCCATTTGGGATAGGTGGATTTGTTCCATTCCATCTCTCAGACCTTGAATTTCATCCCCTCTCACTTTGTTTACTCCTCTCTTTCCCTTCACACAGCTTCACTCCTCTTCAGTCTGCTGGTGTCAGAATCTCATTACCTCACATCAGCTCCTGCCATCCAGGATGCCCTTAGTACATTATTTATCCTCACTAATACGCTTTATAAAAATCTCTCTGTGTTTGTGATTATCACTCTTCCTCTGCTTTCATTGCATATTTTAGCTGCATGACTAGGTAATGCATTATTTACCTCAGTAACGCTTTGTGAGGGAAGCTGTACAATGAAGTTGTATTGTGCTAGTTAAAATTATAAAGTTTGGCTTCCTTAATTTTTAAAGTTTTGTTCTGAGAAACAAAATGAACCCTTTTTGGAAAAACTTAACAACACAGAAGCAGAGCAGAAATCGGACAGTATCTATTTAAGGTGAAAGGAAGCGAGGATCACAGGTATTGATACTATTCAGCTATGAGGTATTTTGTTCAGCATGTCCTGGAAAAGTTCACCAGGCTCATAATTCATAAAGAGGTCCTAGGTTGCCAAATATCTTTACATAGCTAATTTCAAACTCCCATCTTTGCACAGTCCTAGCTAAATAACTAATGCACATTTTATATAAAGCATTCCAGGAAAGCTTACATCAGCTTCAATGTATTTCCTTTCCCCATCCTTCAACCCACATCCTCACAATAAGAAGCACTTAAATTAAAAATATCACCTTTTATTCTCAGCCCAATGATATTACCGAAAATTGTTGTCCTGAGAACTGCATGCTACTTGGAACAGTAATGACTTATAAAAATGTACTGTCAGAAAGTATACATAATATATGTTTTCATGGAATGCTCTACATGCCTTTGTTTCTGAGATGGAAGGAATGGGGAAAATATGTAATTTGAAGGAAATGGTTTCAAATTCAGGTGCTGGGTTAGATAATAATAGATGAGAACTTCACATTTGAAATGCAGACATCAATATTGACCCAGGTATTTTTCAAAGCTCACACTGTTCTACTTAAAAACCACCTCATATGAAGGTGGTGTTTATAGAGTTCTTGTTACTTAGGAACTGGTGAGCTTTATAGTGATTGAAACATATTTGGGAAACTGGCCAGTATCTTGTGGTTATTTTTCAATTTTGCTTCTTAAATATGTTACCGCCTTGTTGGAAAATGTTAGCATTGCCATTATAAAGCGTTCCTTCTCTGAATAGTTACAAGCAATTTCTTTTTTCTAAATCTTCTTTAATGCCTTTTATAAAAAAATTGTTTATGTACAATTGTCTTTTCTCTCTCTTTTTTAAATTAGTAGCTTGGATGTGAATTATTTTATTGAGTGGGCTAGTAGTAAAATGTACTTTTGACATTCATGCACAGGGGACAGAGTCTCAGAACCAAGGCCAAAAACAATTGAGATTGACTGTACACTGTCAGGATAAAAGACAGGAAATACTAGTTACTAGGGATGGGGATTTCAGTTTCAGATAAAACCGAAAGTACCAGAAAATGGCCATTTCAGATTAATCCGAAATTTCTGTTCTTTTTCGGTTTTGGTAGTATCTGATCTTTTGCATTGATTTTTGTACCGGATTTTTAACATTGCAGTTTGTCCCCTATTGAAAAAACGCAATGTTAAAAATCTGGTGCAAAAATCAATGCAAAAGATCCGATACTTTCAAAACCGAAAAAGAACCGAAATACATGAGAACCAAAACCAAAATTGATTGAAACCAAAATTTTGCCCAGAGTCCCATCCCTAGTTACTGAGATTTTCTTGCACTTATTTTGGCTTCTGTATTTAAAAAGCCAGTACAAAATCATGAAATTATAAAACAGGAACTCAGTTTATTGAATAATGTACTTTATTCTCACTATGTGCTGCACAGCACTTAAAAGTATGTGCTGATTTAACTGTTTCAGCCTTCTCAGTTAACTCAAGGAAATAACATTTCTTTTGCAAGAATGTCTGTTGAAGAGAATTGTTAAGCTTGCTGACACACAAAGCCCTCTCTCAGGCATATACAAAGTCACAACTATAGATAAAACATATAGATAGATAACTATAGATAAAACAAATAGAACTATAGATAAATGCAGGACAGGTACATATTAGATCTGAAAAAAATACCAAGCTTTATATTTGTGAATATTATTCCTCTGTTAGGATAGCTATTTGAATATTCAAATAAATACTTGACAGCAAAATCAAACTAGTTTCTTTGTGGAGTGGAGATATGTTTTGGTTTAGATAATTCAGTTATTTATTTTATTTTTTTCAGGTCAGGTATTCAGTTAAATAGATCCAAAATATTCTTAAATAATATCAAAAATGAACAAATGACACAGAAAGGAATAGCTTAGAGTTGAAAAGGGAGTACACAGCCACAAAAATTTTGGAAACCACTGGCTTATTCATATCTTCTTTGTTCAGGTAGGGTTGCCTTATCAGCAAATTTTACAGGACACGTATGAGAAATACAGGTTGCAGGGCTGTAAGGAGCCAATGTTGAGTTCAGGCAGATCCAAAGTGGGCAAACTCATTGAATAGATCCATGTCAGAGTATTTGTTTCAGTTCTAGCAGGCATATATTTATTTATTTATTTACATTTATTAGCCGCCCTCTCATGCCCATAGCATCTTGGGGCGGCATACAACATAAAAATAAAAACAACAATAAAACACAACAAATAACAACATTTTAAAAACCATCTAAAAGACCCCATTACCCCCCCCACACACACACACACATTTTAATTATCCCAACCCACCCTCCCCTCCTCCGAAGGCCTGGGAGAACAGCCAAGTCTTACAGGCTTGGCAGAAGGCCAACAAACTTGGGGCCAGATGGGCTTCCTCTGGGAGGGAGTTCCACAACTGCGGTATGGCCACTGAGAATGCCCTCTCCATTGCGGCCCGCCATTTTACACAGGGGACCTCCAAGAAGGTGCCCCCAGTGGACTGCTAGGGTCGTTCTGGGGTGCAGAGGGTGAGGTAGTCCCTGAGGTATGAAGGGCCAAGACCGTGTAGGGCCTTATAGGCCAAAACCAACACCTTGAATCTGGCTCGGTACACTAGGCTGCAGCCAGTGCAGCGTGCGGAGCATGGGGGTGATGTGCTCCCGCTGGCTCGTCCCTGTAAGGAGATGAGCCGCCACATTCTGCACTAGCTGCAGCCTCCAAACCAGCATCAAGGGAAGTCCCACGTAGAGCGTGTTGCAATAGTCCAGCCTCGAGGTGATGAAGGCATGGATGATGGTGGTCAGGTCAGGTCTGGAGACATATGGACTCAGCCTCCGCACCAGTTACAGCTGGCAGAAGGCAGCTTTAGCCACCGCCTCCACCTGCCGATCCAGGCAGAGATCTGAGTCCAACAATACCCCCAGGCTCCAAACTTGTTGGGCTACGGGAGGGTGGACCCCCTCTACGAGGGGAGCCGACACCTCCCTTGCCCTACCCACCACTATCAACTCCATCTTATCATGATTGAGCTTCAGTCTGCTCTGCCATAACCAATCTGCCATGGCCTCCAAACATTGGGACAGTACTGAGATGGCAGGACCTGGGTCAGTTGAAAAAGAGAAGTAAAGCTGGATGTCATCAGCATATTGGTGGCAATGCACACCAAAACCTCTCACGATCTCCCCCAAGGGCTGCATATACACATTAAACAATAATGGAGACAGAATAGAACCTTGCGGAACACCACATTCCAGGGCCCGGGGGCTAGATGATTCAACCCCCAGGACAACCTGCTGGCTTCTCCCTGATATGAATGAGCGTAACCAATCAAGGACAGTCCCATCCAGAACCCCCAGGGCTCACAATCATCTCAGCAGCAGCCCATGGTCCACTGTATCAAAAGTGGCCGAGAGATCTAGCAGATCCAGAAGTGTTGAACGTCCTGCATCCATCTCCCAGCAGAGATCGTCTGCCAAGGCCACCAACGCCATCTCTGTACCATAGCTGCGGTGGAACCCAG
>QEPC01003520.1:354444-367542 GCA_003113815.1 Sphenodon punctatus | reverse complement strand
AATAATAATTAATATGATAAAACAACAAGCAAATAACATATAGTTTAAAAATTCATTAAAATACTAAAATATACTAAAAAGGCAGAACCCCCACCCTCCCCAAACCCCCACCCTTCCCATCTCCCCCACCAAAGGTCCAACGGAATAGCCAGGTCTTACACTGTCTTCAGAAAGAGGGGAGGTCTGGGGCCAGGCGGGCCTCCATCAGGAGGAAATTCCACAGCCTAGGAAAGGCCACCGAGAATGTCTTCCCCATTGTCGCCACCCAGGAAACCCGAGGGACTTCGAGTCAGGTGTCCCCGGCCAACTGCAGAGGCCACGATATGACCTGGGGCCTGAGGTGGTCCCACAGCTAAGCAGGGCCCAGGCCGTTTAGGGCTTTATAGGTCATTACCAACACCTTGAATCAGTCCTGGAAGATAATAGGTAGCCAGCAAAGAGAACGGAGCACTGGTGTAATGTGCTTGTGGTGACCCATCCCTGTTAAGAGATGGACCACAGCATTCTGCACCAGCTGCAACCTCCAGACCGGCCCCAAGGGCAGCCCCATGTAGAGTGCGTTACAGTAGTCTAATTTAGAGGTAATAAAGGTATGGATGATGGTGGCCAGATCCGAGTCTGAAATATACGGCCGCAGCTGAAGTACCAGATGCAACTGGCAAAATGCTCTTCTCACCACAGCCTCCACTTGGAGATCCAGGCGGAGCTGTGAGTTGAGGGCACCCCCAGATTATGGACCTGGGTGGCTTGGGGGGAAAACTCCATCAATGACAGGAGCCACACACGCACACAGTCCTACCCACCAACATCACCTCCGTCTTGTTGGGATTCAACTTCAGATGACTCACCCCCATCCAGTCCCCCACAGCTGCCAGGCACTGGGTAAGCACTGAAACTGCCAGGTCTGAGTCTTCAGAAAAAGAAAGGTAGAGTTGTGTATCATTGGCATACTGCTAACAATGCACGCCAAACCCTCTCACGACCTTGCCCAAAGGCCGCATATACACGTTGAACAGGAGGGGGAATAGAAAAGAACCCTGTGGGACTCCACACGTGAGGTTCCGGGGAGATGAAATACATTCCCCAAGAACCACACGTTGAGTTCTTCCAGCCAGGAAGGAGCAGAACCATTCAAGAACAACTCTGGCCACCCTGACCTGGTCCCGCAGCCATGCTACCAACATCTCGTGGTCGACGGTATCAAATGCAGCTGACAGATCTGCCCTGATCCAATTCACGGCACAGGTCATCACCCAAAGTCACAAATGTAGTCTCCATGCCAAACCCAGGACAAAAACCAGACTGCAAAGGATCAAGAAAACTGACCTGATCCAGATGTCCCTGCAGCTGCCAAGCCAGCAGCCATTCAATGGTCTTCCCTAAAAAGGGAAGGTTAGAGACTGGTCGATAGCTGGCCGGAGAGTCAATGTCAAGGGACGGTTTCTTGAGCAGAGGCCGTACCACCGCCTCTTTGAGGCAGCTTAGCACTCTGTCCTCCCTAAGGGAGGCATTGACAACCCCATTATCCATTTATTTTGACATCGTTTTTAAATGTCAATTTTTTCAATTTCAATTTATTCAAGACGTGACAATTAGTCGTAGTCCACAACACAAACAAAGCACATAAAACATAGGGCACACAGACAAGCGCCAGCCAAACTTATACAAAAAAGTACAGGCTAAACCAATAGAATAACTCCCCCCACACCCCTGGATTGCTCATAAATGTTGTATTATATTCGGGGGGACTAAATAATAACATAATTTTAACATCGAGCTCATGACAGAAGAATTCCTTCCCATTTGGGCTGGCTATACAATTTGGACAGATGGAACATTACAAATTACACTTCTAGGGGCTTAGGCTTACAACATATTAACATTGCATGGTTATTTAAACAAAACCAAATGGTCATAACAAGAATATACAACAGGATAACAAGGGCTTAACACCAAATCCATAATTAAAACGTAGGCAGCCACAAGGCATACCACAAATAGATTAAGCCATTAAACTTACAAAGTCATAAACTTCTGGCGGGCATCAAGAACACAGACCAAAAAAGACATAACTGCTGAAGTCACCTCCTCAGCTACATCGGATAAGAGAATCTGGGACAGTTCGTCCAGGGTACACCCCAAAAGGCAGCCCAAAAAACCCAACAGCCAAGTGATTCTATATGAGTCATATAGATGGCAAGAGCAAAGAATATGCTCCACAACCTCAGCTTCCTGGCTGTCAAAAGGGCAGAGCTTTAAATACCATGTGATGCCACTATAGCGACCCTCCAGCATCCCGGTGGGCAACGTATTTAGGCGCACACACAAAACCAGCCAGATTTTCCTAAAAGAGACCTTTGCCAATAAAAATTTCATGGGGCCCCTGGTCCCAGTAATGGTGGAACATAATGTATCAGGGAGATACATTCTGAAACAGTTGTGGTATCTTCCTGTCTGCTGACATCTCTAAGTCTAGTCAAAACTAATACCTTAGCAGACCTCAAGTTCCTAGATAGTAAATCTACTACATCCAGACCCAAGGAAAGGATCTTGGTATGAACCAGGCCCCCCCAGGTGCTAACAAAATGGTCTGCTTTCAAAAAAGCTAGTAAACCCCTAGCAGAACACTGATAGATGGCCATCCACAAGCTTATCGCCTGATACCAGGGATAAACATTCCAAGAAACCTGCCCCATCTCCAAACGAACAGCAGCCGAGGGAACTCCATTCGAGATCTTTAAAAGAGAACGGAGGAACCTCATCTGGATTGGAGCAAGGCCAAATGGGCAATAAATAGCCCAAACAGAAGCCCCATAGAGCAGTTGGGCCCTCGGGTTAGCATCCAACAGTTGGCAGGCAGGCGCAAAAAAAACCCTCCTCCCTTTTGTAAAAAAAACTGTAATAGCGACAAAATGCACCCGCCAGCCTTAGCTCTGACCACTGAGAATAAATTCCAAGCCAGGGAGGCCTGCAACCTGATCCCCAAATACTTATAACTCCATACCTGCTCTATGTGGGCGCTACCATCCCAGAGGAGCGTTCCGTTGACAGAGTCGAATGCCCCTCTAAAATCCACAAAGGCACAAAACAACTTCCAATGGCCTTTAGTGTATTTCTCAGCCAGATGGACAAGAGTCAAACAGTGCTCCACCGTGGACCGCTGGGCCTGGAACCCTATTTGCTCCATATGGATAATTGCCTCCTCAGCCAGCCAACTCTTCAGGCGCAGTAGTAGCTGTTTAGCATAGAGTTTGGCGATAATACTGAGGAGGCTAATTGACCTATAATTCCCCAGCTGAGACCGAGGCCTGCCCTTGGAGATTGGTATCAGAATAGCATCGCCCCAACCCTCTGGTTCTCCTAGTGTAATAAGTGCAGCATCGAAATTATAGTGAATCTGAGCGATTTTATCCACAAAATAATTCACAAACCTATCACAGCATGCTGTAGATGACTCCACTCCAGGATGGGGGGAGGTCGGACTGACCAGGCCCCACACCACCAGGAACAGCTATTAATCTTGAAGCCTAAGCTGAGGAATTTTTTGTTTGTTTGTTTAATTTTGGATTGCATCTAGAATGTGAAGGGGAAAGTGACTGTAGAACTGCTTAGGATAGGGGCAAGGGACTCTTGGCTTACACCAGACTGGTGCATATCTAGTCCTGCTAGTCTGTGACTCAGAGGACAAAGATGGAAAATATCCTTAAGTCCCATTAACTCTACACGTGTGTGTGTTTCTGCATTCCTGGCTTAATTCCAGACACCACATTGTTCACTTAGAAGAGAGAGGTGCTGGATAAGGGACTTTCTACTGTCACGAGAATACAGCATATTCTGAAGTTTGGGAGGCTACCAGACATGTCTTAAATAAGGAGGATCCAGATTAGAGAGGTCTGGATACTGTATTTCCTTACTTTAAACAGGCCTATTAACTCTTGTCTGATGTGAAACTAAGTGCATTTTCATCTTCCAGACTCTTTGAAAATAATCCCCAAAAGTATGTTTCAATTGGGAAAAGGTAGTGATCCACAAGTCACTTACTCCTAAGTAATCCCATTGAAGCTCACTGAGTAAGTGGTTTGCGAATCACATCTAATTCTCTTTCATTTTTACCTTTTCATTTTATTGTTTTGGAAACTCAGATTTGTTGATTATTTTGAGAGGCTCATGTTCTGGTACATAGCTAAACACCATGAGTGGTTATAATAAAGCAATTTGAATTGAGCATTGAATGTATTAACTTTGATCCTTCAAAAATAGCCCATATTTTTTGCTGATTGTGCCAAACAAAGCAACTGATTATTTCCATCAGTCTGGAAAAAATAAAATAAAAAAACTTTGGACCCCCGGGCTCAGTAGTGACAATGTTGTTTGTATTATACCACTTCAGTCTAAGAAACATTAAGAGCATGGGTAATACACATAAGAAACTTACACTCCTCAAATACTGATTGTGGTATGTTTATAGAAAATTGTAATGTTATCTTTATAGAAAACAGTAGTACAAAATATTAATGACAGACAAGCAAGCACTTATACTATTTCATTATTGAGTGATTACTATTCTGCTCAACATGACAATGCACATTATAGCTTCTTACATACCAAAGACAAAATTATACTATACTCAATAACCAGACGTTGTTGTTTTTTTATGGGAAGGAGAGGAATAGAATGGGTTCCATATTTTAAAAGTCTTTGAAAGCTCAAAGTTTATAGAAAAACTCCTAACAATGCTTTATATTTGATGGCATGAACAACTTACTTACATGGGATAAAAGAGAGCCTGGAAAGTGGAAACCATGTGAAAATTAACAAGAACACATATTTCTATTTGTTGGCCCAATGCAAGAGTCACATTATCGTGTCCCTGAATAACTCTCACACATTCTGGATGCTGCGACTGTATCACTGGATAAAACCAAATATGACACTGACCTGCTTAGACCTGCTGTGACCCGGGATTCATCCACACATATGGTCTCATGTGGGTCTCCTGCTATCCTAGGACAGGTAGGCGGCTGGCTAGGGATGCATCCTCAGGGAAATCTCCTTTTATTACTGAATGGTTATTGAATGGGTGGTGGCTTGGCAGCTTCAGGGGCATCTCGATCAGATCAGTTTTCTTGAACACTCACAGTCTGGCTTTCGCCCTGGGTTTGGCATGAAGATTGCACTTGTGGCTTTGGTCGACAACCTGTGCCGTGAGTTGGATCGGGGCTGATCATCTCTTTTGATTCTGCTAGTTCTGTTGGCAGCATTTGATACCGTTGACCATGAGATGTTGGTGGCTCGCCTGCGGGACTGAGCAGGGGTGGACAGAATTGTTCTCTATTGGTTCTGCTCTTTCCTGACCGGAAGAACTCAGTGGGTGGTGCTTGGGGAATGCTCGTCATCTCCCTGGGACCTCACACGCGGAGTCCCGCAGGGTTCTATTCTGTCCCTCCTCCTGTTCAGCGTGTATATGCAGCCTCTGGGTGAGGTCGTGAGAGGGTTTGGCATACGATGTCATCAGTTCTCTGATGACACACAGCTTTACTTCTCTTTTTCAGCAGACCCAGACCCAGCAGTCTCGGTGCTTTCCCAGTGCCTGGTGGCTGTGGGGGATTGGATGAGGGTGAGTCGTCTGAGGCTGAAACCCAACAAGATGGAGGTGATGTTGGTGGGTAGGATTGGGGGTTTCGTGGCCCCTGTCATTGATGGGGTCTGCCCCCCCAAGCCACTCAGGTTCATAGTTTGGGGGTGCTCCTCGACCCTCAGCTCTGCCTGGATTCTCAGGTGGAGGCGGTGCTGAGGAGAGCCTTTCACCAATTACATCTGGTACAACGGCTGCGGTCGTATTTTTCGAACTCTGATCTGGTCACCATCATCCATGCCTTCATCACCTCTAGGTTAGACTACTGTAACGCACTCTACATGGGGCTACTCTTGGTGATGGTCCGGAAGCTGCAGCTGGTGCAGAATGCAGCGGCCCGTCTCCTTACAGGGATGGGCCATTGTGAGCACATTACACCAGTGCTCTGTTCTCTGCACTGGATGCCTATTGTTTTCTGGGCCCGATTCAAGGTGTTGGTGCTGATCTATAAAGCCCTAAATGGCCTAGGCCATGCCTATCTGTGAGACCGCCTCATGCCCTGGACTGTAGTATGGCCCCTGTGGCCGATCGGGGACGCCCGACTCGAAGTCCCCTGGTTTTCCCAGGTGGTGACGATGGGGAGGGCATTCTCAGTGGCCACTTCTAAGCTGTGGAATTCCCTCCCATCGGAGGCCTGCCTACTCCCGAACCTCCCTTCTTTCCGATGACAGTCTAAGACCTGGCTGTTCCGCCAGGCCTTTGGGGAGGGAAATGGGTAGGAGGGTTGGGTTGGGAGGGAGGGGTTTATTTCTGTCCTTTTAAAATTTAAATGTATTTTNTACTGTATTTCCTTACTTTAAACAGACCTATTAACTCTTGTCTGATGTGAAACTAAGTGCATTTTCATCTTCCAGACTCTTTGAAAATAATCCCCAAAAGTATGTTTCAATTGGGAAAAGGTAGTGATCCACAAGTCACTTACTCCTAAGTAATCCCATTGAAGCTCACTGAGTAAGTGGTTTGCGAATCACATCTAATTCTCTTTCATTTTTACCTTTTCATTTTATTGTTTTGGAAACTCAGATTTGTTGATTATTTTGAGAGGCTCATGTTCTGGTACATAGCTAAACACCATGAGTGGTTATAATAAAGCAATTTGAATTGAGCATTGAATGTATTAACTTTGATCCTTCAAAAATAGCCCATATTTTTTGCTGATTGTGCCAAACAAAGCAACTGATTATTTCCATCAGTCTGGAAAAAATAAAATAAAAAAACATTGGACCCCCGGGCTCAGTAGTGACAATGTTGTTTGTATTATACCACTTCAGTCTAAGAAACATTAAGAGCATGGGTAATACACATAAGAAACTAACACTCCTCAAACACTGATTGTGGTATGTTTATAGAAAATTGTAATGCTATCTTTATAGAAAACAGTAGTACAAAATATTAATGACAGACAAGCAAGCACTTATACTATTTCATTATTGAGTGATTACTATTCTGCTCAACATGACAATGCACATTATAGCTTCTTACATACCAAAGACAAAATTATACTATACTCAATAACCAGACGTTGTTGTTTTTTTATGGGAAGGAGAGGAATAGAATGGGTTCCATATTTTAAAAGTCTTTGAAAGCTCAAAGTTTATAGAAAAACTCCTAACAATGCTTTATATTTGATGGCATGAACAACTTACTTACATGGGATAAAAGAGAGCCTGGAAAGTGGAAACCATGTGAAAATTAACAAGAACACATATTTCTATTTGTTGGCCCAATGCAAGAGTCACATTATCGTGTCCCTGAATAACTCTCACACATTCTGGATGCTGCGACTGTATCACTGGATAAAACCAAATATGACACTGACCTGCTTAGACCTGCTGTGACCCGGGATTCATCCACACATATGGTCTCATGTGGGTCTCCTGCTATCCTAGGACAGGTAGGCGGCTGGCTAGGGATGCATCCTCAGGGAAATCTCCTTTTATTACTGAATGGTTATTGAATGGGTGGTGGCTTGGCAGCTTCAGGGGCATCTCGATCAGATCAGTTTTCTTGAACACTCACAGTCTGGCTTTCGCCCTGGGTTTGGCATGAAGATTGCACTTGTGGCTTTGGTCGACAACCTGTGCCGTGAGTTGGATCGGGGCTGATCATCTCTTTTGATTCTGCTAGTTCTGTTGGCAGCATTTGATACCGTTGACCATGAGATGTTGGTGGCTCGCCTGCGGGACTGAGCAGGGGTGGACAGAATTGTTCTCTATTGGTTCTGCTCTTTCCTGACCGGAAGAACTCAGTGGGTGGTGCTTGGGGAATGCTCGTCATCTCCCTGGGACCTCACACGCGGAGTCCCGCAGGGTTCTATTCTGTCCCTCCTCCTGTTCAGCGTGTATATGCAGCCTCTGGGTGAGGTCGTGAGAGGGTTTGGCATACGATGTCATCAGTTCTCTGATGACACACAGCTTTACTTCTCTTTTTCAGCAGACCCAGACCCAGCAGTCTCGGTGCTTTCCCAGTGCCTGGTGGCTGTGGGGGATTGGATGAGGGTGAGTCGTCTGAGGCTGAAACCCAACAAGATGGAGGTGATGTTGGTGGGTAGGATTGGGGGTTTCGTGGCCCCTGTCATTGATGGGGTCTGCCCCCCCAAGCCACTCAGGTTCATAGTTTGGGGGTGCTCCTCGACCCTCAGCTCTGCCTGGATTCTCAGGTGGAGGCGGTGCTGAGGAGAGCCTTTCACCAATTACATCTGGTACAACGGCTGCGGTCGTATTTTTCGAACTCTGATCTGGTCACCATCATCCATGCCTTCATCACCTCTAGGTTAGACTACTGTAACGCACTCTACATGGGGCTACTCTTGGTGATGGTCCGGAAGCTGCAGCTGGTGCAGAATGCAGCGGCCCGTCTCCTTACAGGGATGGGCCATTGTGAGCACATTACACCAGTGCTCTGTTCTCTGCACTGGATGCCTATTGTTTTCTGGGCCCGATTCAAGGTGTTGGTGCTGATCGATAAAGCCCTAAATGGCCTAGGCCATGCCTATCTGTGGGACCGCCTCATGCCCTGGACTGTAGTATGGCCCCTGTGGCCGATCGGGGACGCCCGACTCGAAGTCCCCTGGTTTTCCCAGGTGGTGACGATGGGGAGGGCATTCTCAGTGGCCACTTCTAAGCTGTGGAATTCCCTCCCATCGGAGGCCTGCCTACTCCCGAACCTCCCTTCTTTCCGATGACAGTCTAAGACCTGGCTGTTCCGCCAGGCCTTTGGGGAGGGAAATGGGTAGGAGGGTTGGGTTGGGAGGGAGGGGTTTATTTCTGTCCTTTTAAAATTTAAATGTATTTTATTAATTTTATTAATGTTTGTTGGTGGTTTTTTGTGAGCCGCCCCAAGCTGCCATTGTGCAGGAGATGGTGGGATATAACTATTTATAAATAAATAAAATAAAGGTGCAGCCAAAGGCCACCCACACAGGCTGAACGTGGGCCAGCATGTTTGTTCAGCCCCGCCATCCACACCATGGAGCAGGAGCCACCATGGCCATGAGTCATGGCTGGGGCCACGGCTGCCCAGCATGTCAGGAGGTGGGGCAAGGTGGGGCCAACCACCTGCATGTTTGTTGTGGCCCCCCCTATCTGGGTCATGCAGCTGGTAGGATGGATTTCCCGGAGGCAAGCATGTTTATTCCCTGCTGCTCATCAACCTGGAGAGTGACCACCATGGTTTTCTGCCCCACCGGGGATCTACCCTGCCGCCTACATGCTTTTAGCAACTGAATTCTATCTGCATTAAACACATCATCATTCCTAATCAAATGCAAAGTAAGTATGTACTAGTGACATCTCCCACCTTGCTCTTCATCTGCAGATGTGAACATGCTTTATAAGTAAAGCAAGTATCATTATTCCCATTACACATAATTATGAAAAAACTGAAACACTGAGAAGTGTTATCCGAATTCACCCAAAAAGCCAGTGAAAGAGCCGGGAATACAACTCAGATCTCCTCAGTCTGTCAGCCTCTATCTGATAGGCCACACTAATGACCTCTATCCAGAGTACCCAGCTCAGTCTCAATATGGCAACTGAAAATCCTCCAGTTCTTCTCCTGAAGATAGCAGCTGTCTCCTAGTGAACAGTCCATTCATTCCCCGTTTATAGTTTTATACGGTCATCTGGTTATCAGTGTAGTATTTGAATGTCTTTATAAATTATATCTGAATGCTTCTTTCTGCCTGGTGCACAACTGAGAGAGAAAACCATGGGAGCTAAAGGCAGCAGGCTTTCTGAGCCTTTTTTAAAAAGCTGAGCTGGAGTACTGAACAGACGTGTTTCCTTGAGTTAGTTGGTGCTGCACACTCTGGATATTGCATTTAATATTTTGAATTGTTCCCTTTGGTATAAAATAAAAACTTTAAATATTGTGTGCCAAAACCATTACAATTTATCACAGATGGTTCTGAATAAATGGATCTTGAAGTAACTGGGGTTGAGCTAAACTTCAAGCAAAACTCTTCGGCGCTTATCCAGCCCTAAAGCTCTCAACATCTGGAAGTTTCCATAACACTAGTTTCATTGTGCTTGCAGACATTTTCAGGTTTCTTCTCATGCATATGTTTTGTAAAGGCAACCATAGCTTCTTGCTTGCTCTTGCATATATTTTTAGCAGTCCTAATTCTCATGCACCCTTACTACTAGAACAAAAGCTTTATGAGAGAGGAAAAAATACATTATTATTGACGTAAATGTCA
The DNA here is from genome assembly GCA_003113815.1 of Sphenodon punctatus. Taxonomy (NCBI): domain Eukaryota; kingdom Metazoa; phylum Chordata; class Lepidosauria; order Sphenodontia; family Sphenodontidae; genus Sphenodon; species Sphenodon punctatus. The sequence goes on along the minus strand of QEPC01003520.1, from coordinate 357,208 downwards.
TAAGTGAGCAGGGGAAGCTTAGAAAGTGTTCTATAAGTAGTGAATCCATACAAACACACATATGATTGGTTCTAGCTTGACATTTATACAACATACACAAGCAGTTTTCATAGATATTTTATCTTCATATCTACCATATATCTTCCTTAAGTCATTGGCTATTACAGCTTATTACGTTCTCTTTCTTAAGAATAAAATGTGCCCCTCTTTTGCTCCTGGGCTCCAGAATGGCCTTTTTTAAACAGACCGTAGAGGCGCCGAGGTCTGTGGGGGATGAGTGGAGGTAGCTGCAGGTGTGCAGCGCATGTGTAGCCTGGCACATTGACGCACACCCACCTCCACCGATCTCCACACACAGGACACCTCTGTTTTCCCCAATGCCTCTGTGCATGGGCGATGGGTGGAGCACCGGAGCGTGCACGCACCCCCACCCATCCCCACTTGCTGACATATGGACACCTCCCCCTCACCCGCCCAGTCACCTATGTGGGCGAGGGGGGGGGCATCTTGTGTGAAAAGGGCCTATGTTGGATTTTTTGCTGTAGGTTTCTTATCGTTATTAGATCACCCTTGCTTGACTGTTTTGCTTATCTGCAAGATCATCATCTCATGATGTTTCCTTTTCAGTCTCAATTAGTTTAGTGGCAGCCACTGGCATGTTCCTAAATACCATCTGTCCCTGCTCATCTAGGAGGTGGTCTGCACTGACATTCTCTATCCGTACCCACCAGTTAATTATATAAAAATACCCTTGTAAGTGAAATGCTGCCTAAATAGTGTTTGCCAAGTGCTATCCCTTTGCTCCTTCAAAAACTTTTGAAGGTACAGCTACTCGGAGAAGCTTCCTATTCATAATCTATTTCTTCTGGTTTGCATTGTAAAGGTTCATTTCTTTAGAATACATGCCCTTCTGGACAAGGAATTGCCTATGGCACTGCGTACACAACAATATAAGAATCCTCAAGAACAATCTTAGCAACCACCACACCAGGTCTAAACATGTGGTTCGCCTTCTGTTTGTTTATTTATTTCAATTTCTATTGACATTGACAAAATCTTCATCCTATGCTCTGGGTGCATCTTAATAAAGCACAGCATCCTTTGTCACTGCATCCCGGAATGAGACAAGGACACAGTACTGGATTTTAATAACATCACTCTTTATTAGCAGATTAAATAACTTTGAACAGCAAGAGGGGGGAATACCCCTTCATCATCTGGGTCCAGTTGAATTAACATTATTAACAATAATAATAAACTTGGTCTGCCTCAGGGCTCTCAGGTTCCCGGCCCATTAATTATCTAAAATCATATCACCCTCCTCTCCCCCTGACAGCATAAACCCCTGGGAAGGGTGGTTTGGCCCCCATTAGGGTACCTTATCCAAAATGCTGTGGGGATGCCCTTAGATGTCATAACCCATTGGACATACTGAAACCCCACATCATGTGATGAACACCTGCACTGGCCACACCCAGCCCTTGTACAGGGTTACATTCCCTATCTCTTAAGGAGATGCCTTGCTAAGTACCTTAACCAAACTTGCATAATCAAATACAACCTGGACCCACACAAGAGTGAGAGAGTATAAGATATCAATGAACCACCAATAGATCACAGACTACAGCCAATGACTCATACATACACACTGTGAGGAAGGCGAAAAACGGGAAAGTCACATGCCAAACCGACATCCCTCAAAAATTCCTTCCCGGCCCAACAAAGGCAACCAGCATACACCCACAGTGCTCCTAATGATGGGAGAATGGGATGGGATCATTGCTTCTATGCCTCGCTTGCTCGGAATGCAGAGCGGGGCATTCAAGTTTCACCCTTTCCCTTGGGGAGGTCTCATCGCGTGAGACTTCCTGCGTGCTGAAACCCCCGGTTGCTAGCAGGAAGAGCTGCTCCCACAGCTTCCTGCGTGCTGAAACCCCCGGTTGCACCAGCTTTTTCTTGCAGAATACTGTGTGTTCCTTGCTCCTTCCCAAAAAATGTGGGAGCAGGATAAAAGCCTCCACTGCCCAGGTTTGTTGCTGTGGGGAGACAGTGACGGGCACTTATAAAATACCATCCTTTCTCATCCAATATATGCAATTACAAAAATAAAAAAATAAACAATCTTGCATTAGGAGAGTCAGTCTTTAAATTCTCCACCATTTAACCTGACATAAAGTAAATAAAAAGGGACAATGATGTTCAAATTGTTACTTAAGGGCAGTTTTGTAGCCCATTTCCTTCCTAATACTTCTTTATTCTCCAGGGCAAATCTATCATCAATGCTATTTTTGAAGCTCAAGCTACTTCTACAATGACATTCTCAGACACACTGTTACTTTTAGGGACAGATAGAATCTTGGTACCCAATTAACAATAGCATGCTGGCAAAGTCCTTTGAGGAACAGCAGCTATTTGACCAAACAACCAAAACAGTATGTTGGTGGCTTGCACAACAGCTTAGAGACATCACTGTAGGTGATTTCAGAAGTGACGCGTTCCAATTCACCACAGTGAATCCCACCCCAGTGTGAATGGATTCACTGCGGGCTGTGGTGACATGCGTGGCCCCAACAGAAGTGACAGGATCTTGACCATGCCCGGGGGCAATCAGAGAGAACATGGGCCAGGGGATCACAACAGACATGCAGTGGAGATGTGGACCGTGGTTCGAGCCCCAGAATGCACCATGGCTGGGGTCAATTCCTTCCACCGCGGCTGTGGGTTTCCGTTCAGAAGTTACTTTTCATTCACCCCTCCCGTGGTG
>QEPC01003520.1:339231-354344 GCA_003113815.1 Sphenodon punctatus | reverse complement strand
TGCTCCCATTAACACAATGGAGGTACTGTAATTCATAAGGAGAGTGGAAGAGGTTCTCTTAGACGGAGAGGGAAACACATCCAAGGGGAGGTTGGCTATGCAGAAAAACTGGATAATTAGGCCCTTTTTGCATGGACACCACCACCCCTCCCTCACCCACTTGTGCAGGTGTGTGGGTGGTGTGTTCATGCGATAGCCATGGCGGGTGGGTGTGCACACTCCCACACTCCACCCACCTCCAGCCATCGCCCATGCATGGAGCAACAGATACCAATAGCAGATACTCTGTATGTAGAGATAGTTGGAGGTGGGTGGGCACCTGTGCAACTGGCCACCCAGGCAACAGCCGCCCAGGCACCGCCCACCCACCGCCACCTCCACCCATTCCCCCTGCACCACCAGCCTGTGTGAAAAGGGCCTTAGTTAGGAACATAGCAGATATTCTGAATCAGACCAACAGTTCATCTAACCCAGTACTCAGTCCCTAATAGCAGCCAATATTGTACACTTCAGGAAAATAATACAAAAAGAATGATCTATGCAAAGCAATCCATTACCTGACATTCACTCATTCAAAGATTTCATCCTTAATCATTTTGGCTAATAGCCATTGATAGACCTGTCCTCTATGAATTCGTCTTTTCCTCTTTGGAAACCAGTTATACTACTGGCCTTAACAACATCATACAGCAATGTTGTTAAGGCCAACCATAAACTCACTGGGTAGCCTCGGGCAAATCACATTTCCTCAGCCTCAGCTCTCCATCTGTAAAATAGGAATTTGTGTGTGTGTCCTTGTGTTCCCCTCCCCCATGTCCATCTTAGATTGTAAACTCACTGGGCAGGGACCTGTCTCCAAACATCCGTGACTGTAAAGCACTGTGTATGCCTAGAAGCATTATAGAAATGAATAGTAGCAGCAACAATGACTTCCACAGGTGAATTTATGTTACGTGAAAACATACAATATATTTTGTGGGTTTTTTAATCCCGTAGGCTACAATCCAAAACTATATTCTAGAGCAGGGATTCTCAACCTGGTGATCAGGAGCATGGGAAATGTGTGAAAGCGCTCCCTAAGCCAGCTGTCAGTAGTGCTTGGAAGCACTTTGAAACAGTCCTTCATCCAGTAAAGTCAATGTGAGCTGGGATTAATTGATTAATTATCTCAATTTCCAATGACTTGAATTAAACTGAATTGCAGAGGGGAAACTTAATTTCTGCATATTTATGCCAACCATTCATGCAAATTATGCAGTGCTCCCAAGAAGTCATTTGCGTCACTTCAATGCTCATGACTGTTACACCAAAGGTGCCTTTTTTCACAAAACAGCAGGACCCCCCCACACACACACAAAAAAAAACTGGCAAAGCAGCACCCTGTAAAACACAGTTTGGTGGATGAACCAGGCAACTGAGGGGCCCAGGATGAGGGGGTCAAGAGTTCAGAGCCAGCCTGTGCTAAAGCCCAGGAGGTGAAATAAGCCCCCTCTTGCAAAAGCAGTCTAGCCTCGGGGAAGGATTTAGGAGGAGCCCTGAGTAAGACATGGGACAATCGAGCAGAGGGCTGCTTCCCTTTTGATAAGAACACCTGGTAAATCTGGGAGACTCCTAGTTAGCAATGGCCTTCAGGTGTGATCAAAAAAGGTTCTTAAGTGCCCCATGTTTCCCAAACTCACCTAACTACGGTTCTCTTCCTGTCTCTTTGGAAAATCCCCTAGCCCTATGTTGATGCTTTTTCACTTCTTTAGAAACACCAAAGACCCTGTGTTTATGCTCTTCTGTTTCTCCAAGATCCATAGAGCTTTCCCCTTGTTTCACTCTGGACATCTCTGAAAATCCTTTCTCAGACCCCCCGGCACCTCCCTGATTCTTTGTGCACGTCCCTATAACTGCCCCAGGTTTCCCTGTCCAAGCTGAGTTGCTCTTGAACGTGAACACGTGCAGATTACTCTGTACGGGATCATTTTAAGGATTACTCCCAGACCACCACCCCCAGTCTGTCATCTTCACCCCACCCACCCCCCGAACATCACAGGATCTACGGAGCTGCTGTCTCCTTGCAACAGCCAGGATAAGTAACTGCTTTCCTTCAGGTTTTTTGCCACCCATTAACCCCGTCTCTCTCTTTCTCTCTCTCCCTCCACCCCCCTTGCCTAGTTACTTCCACTTTCCCAGTCACCGCTTATATTACTGAGCCAGCCAAACCGGAGGCTTGTCTTTGTATTATATTGTGTGGGTGTCTTTCCTTTCTCCCTCATTGTATCATTGTAATAAAGAACCCCTTTTTCTTGAAGCACCTCGTTTCCTGTCTGATACTTTGGGAAGGGGTACACCCCCAACCAGGAGTAGCGTGCAGCGTCTCAGACTGATCCTTTTGGCACGAGTGACCCCACACTTGAATTAATTTGGCTAATTCCCCCTAAACTTAGAGGTCATTTGGATACTGGAGTACCGGCCCCAATATTCACTCATGGGAGGGGGCATGTGTCTAACAACTGGGCAAAGGTTAAAAAAACCTGCTCTATAGTAGTTTCACTTAACGACCTCTAGGGTTATGCAGAGGGTGCTCCAAGGGGCAGGGCCACTATGGGTCCTGCATTATACCTTCAACCTGCACCCCACAGATTCTAAGGCCAGCCCCAGATTGAGGAGATAAAATGTCCTTCCCATATGCCCTTCTCAGATGTCTGTCTTTTTGAAGAGGGTCTCCTAGATTTTGAATTAAAGTTAAACCTTTTTCAAAGAACCTCTCTATTATGAGGAACAACTTTACTAACCATGTCAATGACATATTTAAAACTAAACTCATGTATCAAGAAAGAGCCCTCACTGCACTAGAAACTGAGACTTTAGCCATGACTAGCTTGGACAAAAACACCTATATTCACAGGGTTAGTGATGGCATTATTTTAGAGGGGAATTCTGCTTCATGCATTCAGTGCAAAGCATCTCACTTTCTTTGAAGGTAAGTCTGGAAAACATTTCCAGGCCCAATCAAAAGAAGAAGATAGAGCTAGAGTCAGGCTTTGGGTTTAACTAGGATACAGCCAATTTTTGGGGGGGTGGGGGGTCTTGCCAATTGTAACTAGCTGTAAAGGTCCCAATTACAATCAGTTCAGTCTACCCACTGGCACCCAATGTATTATGTTTAGATTTCCCAATGCCATTAACACAGGTGACCCAGAATTCTAGCTAGCCAGCAACATTCTCTTGGACTGTAGCCTCAGCCTAGTGCTAGGGAGACCGCTACCTTAGCCTCATCCACAGGTGGCTTCACTCAAAACCTCTGCAAGCTCAAAGGATGGAGTGATAACAAAGACACTCATAGGCTGCTTTTGCCCTTACTCTGTGTTATAGCTCAGACTTACCTTTCAACTCCACCTCTTCTCTCCAGCAAACCAGTAAGGCAGCCTGAAGCAGCTTCCACCCTTTGAACCATTCTAGGTTCCCCACATCTCCAAAAGGAAATGTTTCTAGAGGCTTTACAGCCATCTCAATCCTCTTTTTTCCTAGTGCAGTGGGCCCCACAACCCAAAATGTTTAGCTGAGACATCAGACAACTATAACAGACCAAACTATTAAAACTAATCCAGAGTTTAGACACCCTCCGTTGCAATGACAACTCATCTAAGCAGAAAGGAGAAAGACCATAAGGAAGGCAAAAAAACAGGCCATTATCTTGCTAATAACAGAACAGGGAAAATTCCTTTCAGGTCCTAAAACCAGTGGCTTGCATAAGCCTATATTACCATGCTGGCCGATACCTAGGATACTGGTATGGGTGGGGCTGAGGCAGACTGAATGACAAGTGGGGGCAATTATGCTTGCTTTCAAAAGTTTGTGTACTACGTTAAAATGCATTCTCAGTCAGAAACCCCTTTTTTTTAAAAAAACACTACTTTTCTTAAATAAGAAAAAATAAAATCTGTGTGCAATTGTTCAATTATTATTATTATTATTATTATTATTAACAAACATTTATATAGCGCCAACAGTGTACCTGGCACTTTACAAAGTAATAAAATAGACACGGTCCCTGCCCCTAGGGCTTACAATCTGAGAGACAGGAGCTGGGGGAGAGACTTAGGAAGGGGAACAGAGGGAGAGACAAGGGGTCTAACATTCATGAAGATGCGAGGTCTCAAGTGCACGTACTTGGCTTGGTTACGATGAGAATGACAGCAGGCAGGTCCATGTTGCAAGGATAAGGGTAAACCGATCGTAGGTATAGGAATAGTGGCTCAGCAGGATAAAGAGTCAGACAGAGCAGAGCGAAAGAGGTGAGTTTTAAGGAGAGATTTGAAGGTATGAAGGGAGGGGGCAAGGCGGATGTGGACAGGGAGGGAGTTCCAGGCATGGGGGGCAGCAAGTGAGAAGGGACGAAGGCGCTTAGGGGAGCAGGGAAGGCGTGGAAGGGTGAGAGAAGGGACAGAGGAGGAGCGAAGTGCACGGGCTGGAGTATGGAGGGCGATAAGTGCAGAGAGGTAGGGGGGAGCAAGGTTGTGAAGAGCTTTATAGGTGAAGACTAGGAGCTTGTGCAGGATTCGTTCAGGAAGGGGAAGCCAGTGAAGCGAAGAGAGGAGGGGCTGCACATGGTCGAAGCGACTGGCGAGGTAGATGACCCTGGCAGCAGAGTTTTGGACAGAGATGAGGGGAGAAAGGTGAGACCGGGGAAGGCCAGTGAGAAGGAGGTTACAGTAATCGAGGCGAGAGATGACCAGAGCATGAACAAGAGTTTTGGCAGACGAGACAGAGAGAAAAGGGCGAATCTTAGCAATGTTATGGAGGGAGAAGCGACAGGATTTAGCAACAGAGTCAATGTAGGGTTTAAAAGAAAGGGGTGAGTCAAAGATGAAGCCTAGGCTACGGGCTTGGGGGACAGGCAGGATGGTGACTCCATCAATAGTTATTGACAGTGAGGAAGGAGAGGAAGGATGAGGGGGGAAGATAAGGAGTTCAGTTTTAGCCATGTTGAGTTTGAGTTGACGTTGAGACATCCAGGTAGAGACATCCAGCCTATAGGTTATAGGGAAAGGAAAGGGTGGTGGGGGGAGGCACAGGAAGGAAAGTATGCCATCCCTGGCTGGATGGACTAGAGGAATACACTGACACACACTGGAAATTTTTTAAAGGTTTTACTGATAACACAAAAAGAACTGTTAGTAAGCCGTCAATAAAATAATTAAACTGTCACTGATGATGGGTGTTGGATTATGTTGGATGGGTGTTGTTGGATGGATTATGTTGGATGGGTGTTGGATCATCCACTGATGATGGATTAGCTTTAGCTAATGACACCTCTAGCTATGTGCTGCTCACCTCAGTTCAGCTGGTCTTGAAACAGGAGCACTGGCTTGCCAGAGCTCACTGGCAAGGGGTTTTTCAATGCAGTCCCGCTGGTCTCCGCAGGTGTGGTGGAGAACACAGGTGGCAGTTGTTAGCAGGGGAACAATCTCAAACTGGAAATCAATCCTTGCAGTAACTGATTTCCAGCACTACTTTAAAAAAACCCAAAGCTCTCTCAACAATAGAGCGGGTGGGACTGAGCAGCCCATTAAAGTAACATTGCTCTGGGTTGCGGGCAACACCGTAGGCCGTCATAAGCCATGGTTTCAGTGGGTAAGCAGGGTCCACAAGAACAGGCCTCATGAGCACCCCCTCAATGAATGTTTCAGTGGAGGGTCTAAAGTCTCTGGTGTACATGCAGTCAAAGAAGGGGAACTGACTGAATATGTGGTTCTTCCCAGATCACCTGGACAGCATATCCATGAACTGGGTGTGCTGGTTCACTACAGCCTGGAGAACCACAGAGAAGAACCCCTTGCGGTTCACATAGTTGTCCTTGCTAAGGGGTGGGCAGTTGATGGTAATATGGCTCCCATTGATCACCCCTATACAGTTCAAGAACTCCTCCCACTGAAAGCTCTTCATTACATCCACAGGACCAGCCAACTGCACCACCCAGTCCAGCAGCATTTTCACAATCAATGTGCAAACCTCCAAGAATATGGTGCCCACCATGGAGATTTCAATGCCAAATTTCCGGGTGCCAGAACAGCAGGAATCTGGAGTGGTAAGCTTCCAAATAGCAATGGCTACATTGTTCTCAATGGGGATGCACGACTGCATCCCCGTGTTCTGTTTCTCTAGTTGGCCTGAGGATTCTTGGCTATCTGCAGGATGAGGCAACAGGCCTCAATATGTAGTCGGTGTCTCCCCATGAGGACAGCTCGTTCTCCAACCAGTCCGCTTTTCTCCTTCACGCAAACCAGCCTTTTTGTGGGTACAGCCATTCGAAGGGCGCTGGTGACTGAAGCCACATCTTCCAACAGGTACCTCTTAGCACACATCAGTTCCCCTTGCAGGGCTTCAGTCCTCCCCAGAATGGTCTGTTGTCACTAGAGGAAAGCAAGCTGCATGGCGCTGAAGCACGAGCCACTTGTACAGTGTGGCACTTCACACTACCCCAACCACAGATCGAGCGAGAGCCCATCTATGCATTGCAGTCTCATCACGCCAATGACAGCAGAAGAAATGCATCTGCTGGATCATTCACATGGTTCTGCTCAACAGTGGTAATGAATGCCTGGAGCACGATAATGATCACCATAAACTTCTCAGCATGTGTCTCCATGGTGGTGGTACCAGCATCTGTGAACTCTGCCAAGTTTCTAACTGTTTAAACAGCTGAGTGGCTGCATGCTGCATGTGAGCAACTACTGGCCGCTATTGACCAAAACCATTTTTTTTTAAGCTAATGCTGTGCGTGGTGTCTGTACCAGCACTGTTAAACCATGTAACAAACACATCAGCGCACATGCCAAGTCATGCAGAAATGTTGCAGCAGTTACCACATGGAGGCATGGAATTTTTTAATTGGGTGGGGGAAGTCACTGAACGTTAAGCAGCAGGTAGGGAGGATCTAAAAGGCAGTGAAGGTCACTGTGCTCGGACTGTATGTGGGAGCAGATCTGCCCATTGGTTGAAAGCAACTCATATTTTCTTATCTTTAGAAAGTAACAATTTTTGCTTGCAATGAGTATGAAATGTCATAGCACCATAGAATACTATTCCTGCAGGTTGTTTGACAGGGAAAGTCCATTAGCTTCAGATGTTGGCTGTGGGCCCAGAGAAGTTAGGGAAGGGTGATCGATATCCTGGCATTTGTTGACTTTTGGGTGAGATCCAATGTACAGAGAGAGAACTGTCAAACCCATCCTCTGAGGTGGCCTATGTGCTCATAAGGTGGCACATGCATACAATGGGGTTCCATGTATGCAAGATGCCATGCAGACACCATGCCCACCCTACTGCAGTTCAAACTTAAGCAGAATGGAAGAGTGGGAACCCCAGACAAGATGAGAAAGTGGGATGCAATCAAGACCACGACTTTTCTGGATGTTTGTATGCTGCCAGAAGCAAGAAAGTCACTAACAGAGACTGGACCTTCCCTGCCTTTTTTTCTCTTTTACTTCCCTAATGACAGTAGGAAGATTCCTGGGGCCACCAGGAATGCCTTGATTGGATGGCGGAGCTGAATCTCTTTGGGGAAACAAAGAGTGTTTATTGAACAAAGAGTTCAATAAAACAGATATTTAAGTATTCAAAGATTTCTACAGGGAGGAAAATGGAAGGGGAGGGAACGCACAGTGGCCAACAAAGAATATGTGAATCCACCTCTAAATCCAAACACAGCAAATTTGTTTTATTTTTGATTTATTCAAATTTATATCCTGCCCTAAGGATAAGGGCAGGTAACAGTATAAAAACATATTAAAATGAAAGTACATTAAAAACATTTAAATTACCTACAAATCCTTGCACACACACACACACACACCTGCTACACACATAGCCAAAAACAAAAGTCTTTAATTGCTTCTGGAAAACACTTGGGCTGATAAGGTAAGCTCCAATATAAGTGATTATAAGCCATTGGTTGGACCAGCTCCACTCCACCCATTACAGGTTAGGTGGGGAAGTCCTCACCGTTGGCCCTCTCACTCTGAAGAGCCCAGTGTGTTCACTCAGGGACTCCCACATCTGAAAGCAGTGGTCTTTCTCCTGGCAATGAGCCAGGCACCAGCAGGGCCTCCCTTAATGCAAATGCTGAGCGATTTCAAGAACAGGTAAAAGGTGTCAGCTGCTGAACTTTGAATGGTGTGCAGAGAACTGAACAGAGTGAACACTTAAGATGGAGATTTTGGGTGGCTATTCATTTGAATTTTTCAGTGATTAACTCCAGCATGTTCATTCATTTGTATAAATATTATGCTAATCCTAGAAATGCCACCTTATTTCTCCAAGCTAATCTTGTGAGAAATCGGTATGGAAATTACATAAATGGAAATTATATCAAAATTACATTTTGACAGGTGTCAAAAGCCATGACAGAAGGGAAGGGATGGTGGGTTGCAAATGACCTGTCTCTTACTCTTCAATTTTCTGAAATCAGGTGTAAAATATGGCTTTTGCACGTAAATTGAAGTTTTGCTTTGACTCAAACTGTGAGTATTTACAAGTACTACACTTCCCCTTACTTCAGCAAATGGCTTACTCTCTCAGGCTATGCTTTGAAATGTTTGAGAGTTTTATTTCAAATATCCTTCACTTATAGTTGTTGCACTAAAAGGAGGTAGAAAAGAGGTCCTTGGGGTAGAAATAGGGGTGAAACGAGAATGGATTTCCATTCTCACGAGAGCACAATTACAACCCCGGTGTGATCTTGTATGTTCTCGCAAGGGTTCTCAAGAATCTCACCCTCAAAAAATGCTCTGCACATTCGCAAATAGCTGCCCAGAGCCATCAACGTACAGAATGGCCATGGTGGCCATTTCGTACATGAGTAGAGCAGGGTTTGGGGCACATGAGAATCTCGCAAGAACAGGTTGAGAATCAGCCGATTCTCAGCCCATTCTCATTGTTCAAAATCTCCGTGAGGAGTTTTTTGAGAATTGTGAGGGTGACTTTCAGTCCTAGGTAGAAAATGAAGGACCAAATATTTTATTTATTTATTTATTTATTTATTCAAATTTAATCTCTCATCCCCTTCATACCTCAGGCACCTCGGGGCAGCTAACAACAATAATAAAGAACAATATAAAAACAGATGCCATGGGCATGAGGGGGCGGCTAATAAATACAAACAAATAAAATAAATAAATAAATAAATAAATAAATATACATAGATAATAAAACAACTAAATCTGGGCCTAAAAGACTAAACAAAACCACACACACACACACACTACCCCTCTCCCTCACCAAACACCTGCTGGAGCTGCCAGGTTTTACAGCAGCGGCAGAAGGAGGGGAGATCAAGGGACAAACGGGCCTCCACTGGGAGGGAGTTCCACGGCCTTGGGGTGGCCACAGAGAACTCCCGTTCCATGGTCCCTGTAAGAGAAACCTGGGGGACCTCAAGGAGGGCACCCCTGGCATACTGCAGGGGCTGCTCCAGAATACAGGGGGTGAGGCAGTCTCGCAGGTAAGTGGCGCCTAGGCTGTATAGGGCTTTATAGGTTAAAACCAACACCTTGAATCGGGCCTAGAAGAAAATAGGCAGCCAGTGCAGAGCTCGGAGCACAGGTGTAATATGCTCTCGATGCCCCGTCCCCGTAAGGAGATGGACCGCCGTGTTCTGCACCAGCTGCAGTCTCCAAACTGTCACCAAGGGTAGCCCCAAGTGTATATTAGCTTTTAGGAATACTATCCTCTGATGTTTGTAAACTAACACATACAAATTTGATTTATTATTCACTTCTGTTATGGTTCTTTCCACACTGGGAACCAACTAATATTCTTATCCACCTCCTCATGAATGGTGATGAATCACTGCTTACAAATTACTTTCCAATATATTTATTGTTCATAGCTTCAAAATCGCTTCATAGAACTGCACAGAATTACTATTTAAATATCTCCAGAACATGAAATAAAATCTTTACTGTCCATAGCTTCAAAATTGCTTGAAAGCTCCTTGCATAGTTAGTTACCCCATAAAACTCGACAGTACATTAAATAAATGTCAATCCAGGCCATCTGTACTCAAGGTTTTCTCACCACAACACTCCTAAAGGTTGCAGGTGATGTTACATCTACCATTGATTTTGATTCTAATGTTAGAACTTCATGCTTTTTGAACAGTGTATCACAAATGATGGGCCCAACCAATTAATGTAAGATAATAATGTAATAGCAAGTGTAACAGTTCGCCCTAAACTGAGGGCGCTTTCCCATGTGACAGAATGTGTACCGTTTGCTTCCACAAGAAATTGTGCGGGGTTTAAAGATGCACAGCTTATATCATGTGTGAAAACATTTGGTACTGATCATGTGGAGGATGCAAAGCTTGATTTTCCAGCTCTAAATCCTCTGCAAGATTGGCACCAAAGCTGTGCGGTTTTGTTTTCACACATTATGTAAGCTGCGTGTCATTTACCTCTCGCAGTTTCTTGTGGAGGCAAATGGTGCGCATTTTGTAATGTGGGAAAGCGTCCTCATTCATGGTGAAACCCTAAAGGAGTGAGTCACTGCAAGTGGCAGCAGAGTATTGTCCTTGGGGATGGTGAGTGAGGCATATCTTACAACAGTCCCTATTTTGGAGAAACCGTTCCTTTTTGGGTGCACAATCCCACTGTCCCTCTTTCAGGGATAAAGGTTCTGCTTTCTCTTGAAAGAGGCAAAAACAGTGGTTCTCAAGTCTCAGAAGAGTTTTGTGCACTTAAATAAGTGCACTTTTGTGGAGGAAGAAACATGCAACTGCATGTTTATAGGCTGGATTCTGCAAAGATTTATGGTCTGAGCTGGGATCAGAGGATACGGAGGGCAAAGTTTAATTATTTTTTCAGTGTGATGTTGGAACTTGTGAAAGGTTCCAAACTGGCAGAGATGCAGAATGAAATCCCTCACAGAACTGGCAGATGAGATGCTTGCATTTTCATTACCCCTCCAGTGTTTTTCAACACTGAACCAAAATAATAAATAAATAAAATAAAATAAATAATAGACTAGTATATATTATTATTATTATTATTATTATTATTATTAATGAGACAGAGGGACAATAGGGGAGATGATAGAGTCTCATGGTGAACAAGAAGATCAATTAGCATGGCCCATTCACAGTCACTGCTTGCCGGCCTTCCTGCTAACCTGCCAGCAAGATTTAGTAAACCTACCAGAATAGAAGCTAATTGTAAGCATGATCACATGTCCACTGGAAACTCAGAACACTTAAGCCAATGGATAACCATGAAGTGGGTATCTTCATGTGGTCAATATTGATCTGAACTGGATTAGAACCAATTGCATAGCAGCAAAAGGCCTCTGGGAATATGAAAACGGCATCATTGGATGAAAACAGACATACACCACAGTTCATACTCCACAGTTCTGCTTTAACATTTCTTATGCATGTTGCAGACTGCAAAGGGCACCAATACAGCCCTGCAACATGCATAAGAAATGTTAAAGTGGTATTAAAGCAGAGTTACGTGTATCTCTGTTTTCACCCATTGTAACAAAATCCTCATTGTCTTATTGAAGTTGTAACACACTGCATTTAATATGGACTTTGAGACAACTATAAGTGAGACCCTGTAAGGCTCTTTGTCTGGAAAGTTTGTGTTTTCAGTTGTAAACCTTGGATGTTAAGCTGTGCAGAGTGCTTACTTATTTATGCCTTGACCTGATACCTACTGCCGTCTTGCTCAGGAGAAAGGCTGGTCACCCTTTTAAAGACAGGGTGTGTAGTTGTAACTTGTCATCAATTGACGACCTCCTCCACCATCTGTTTGTATGTCCCCTACAAGCTTATTTGAGGGATTATTATTTGGACCAGTGACTCCACCAAAGACCATTCTCCTCCCCTCTGCAATTAATTGTCTTCTTTATGATGACAAAAAATGTTACTATTATTGAAAAGCTTGCTTTGTTTGCATTTGTACTTTTAGATCGTTAATTTTAAAAGTGGTTAAATATAATTTATTTGCTCTTGGATTTATTTTTATCTTTATTGACACTCCCTCCCGGAGGAAGCTCGCCTGGCCCCAAGCCTTTTGACATTCCGGCGAAGTTGTAAAACCTGACTGTTTGCCCAGGCCTTTGGGGAGGGGGGGAGGGGGGTTAGTGGGGTTTTATCTCCCCTTACCCTATTTATTGTTTTATCGTGATTCCCGGCCCTGTTTCAATATTTGTATTTAGGAATGTTTTAATTGTTTTTAGATGTATTTTATATTTGTGGTTGGTTTTTTTTATTGTAAGCCGCCCTGAGCTGTTTTATTTTAGGAGGGGTGGGGTAGAAATTTGATAAATAAATAAATAAATAAACTAATTCTGTTATTTATGTGTATGGTTGTTCTTTGTGTTTTAAATTGTATCGCTTATTGCTGCAATGGCCTCAGCCACGCTATGAATAAATTTATTATTATTATATTATTATTATTATTATTATTATATTGTAAACCTTGGGTGCAGTCACACAAGACACCTTGGGCAGGCTACCACACCCTGGGCAGCCTTAACCTACTCTGGACAGCCGTATGACACGATGCAGTTCATCATGTGGTCGGTGTCTGCCAGTTGTTCCCTCAGCTGCGCTGTAGAGTGACCAGCTGACTGCTATGCAACGCATCCTCGGAAAAAGGCCAAGGACACATCGATTAGCAGCCTAACTCAAAATGAGGTAAGGCTGCCCAAAGTGTGGTAGCCCATGTGCTGAGGCCCTACTGCTCTGCCACAAAGCCAGCTCTTCAGGGGGGATTTGAGTTGCCTGTCACATGCAGACACCCCGCTGGGGGTGGGATTTTGGTTGGGCCGGGGGAAGTAGGCGGGGCAGGGCCAGGCGCCTACTTGTGTGGCTGGCTGGTGCCTCAGCCCACTCCAGCCATGGCGCAAGGTCTGTCAGCAGCCTACCTGGCCCAGCTACCCCACAGGGGGGTTGGGGGGAGTTGACTGGCTGCCCAGGTCCCTGTGCTGAACCCGCAGTGTGGCGGCTATGCTTGCTCTGCAGGGCCGTGTGGGGAACGGACCCTACACAGCTTATTTTACCATTTTACAGAACTATTTTGTGGATGGTTTTAATTGAAAGAGCTCAAAATATAGTGAGGAAACTCTTGTGTTCCTGTAACTCAAAGCTAATACACTTATGAAAAATAAATGTGACAGGCCATTAGTCCATAATGGTGACTAATTGCATTGCCTGTTTTGACAAAAACTGCACAAAGAATCACTTTTTGTTCTAAAAGATGATTCAGTCCATATGTAAATATAGTTTTTTTACCAAGTAATTAAAGCAAGGTTGTTTAAAGTGGAGAACTTATGTTCAGGCACAGTGACCCACAGAGTCAGTTAATCAATCAATGAAATAAGGCAATTTATATGTTAGCGAGGATAGCATTCTGACTGCTGCCCCTCTCATTTTGGGTTGCCCCTTAATTAAAGAGCTTAAAAATATAGAAACCCATTTATTTTTAAACATAATCATAACTCTGCTGACATCCCCAAGTATGGCAGTGTACAGGATGTTCAGCTGGGGGTAACACATTTTTTTAAAGATACAAATTGGGAAGGGTTCAAAGAACAACAACAAAGGGGGCTGTAAAGAATTTAGAATGCAAGAATTGTGAGACAAGTTTGAAGGAAAACAGGAATGCGTAGCTGACAGAAGAGAAGGTTGAGGGGAGATATTATAAATGGGCACAATAATTTTAAATATGGAAATGGATTTCTACAAGGATGACGGAAACCATTAAAACAAGAATCAATTTAATTAAATTGCAGGAAGAAAGTTTTAGGTTATATATCTGGAAGAAATTCCTAAGCATAAGAATAGTGAGCAACAGAACAAACTGACTAAGGGAGGTTGGCAACATTGGAAGTTTTAAAATATAAATTGGCTGGTGGACTTTTAGTAAATTTATTTACTTCTGCAATTTATTTGATTTATTTTTATCCTGCCCTTTCTTGAAGGTTCATGGTGGCTAACAACATCATAAAAACAAACATAAAATATAGAAAATAAAACCCATAAAACTACATAAACTACCCATAATCCCCTCAAAATTTTAACTCTGCCTGTTAAATGTCTGGCCAAATAAATAGGTCTTACACTGCCTCCAGAAGATGTTCAGGCTAGGGCTTTGCCAAAACTTAAAGGGAAAGGAGTTTCAGAGCTATGGAGCATCCACCAAGAACACCTCTCTGCCTGCCTGGCTTGTATGGACCTGCGGTGTGCACCCAAGGAAATCAGGGGCAGTGCCCCCCCTGTGCCCTCCTTCCCCGTTCCTGTGTCCTCCTGTGCCCCCCTCTGCTTACAGTCATTGCTGCTCAGGCTGCTGTGTCCGGTGTCCCGCCACACTGACCAAACCTCAGGTGATCTGCCTGAGCCTCACAGAACTTGTCGGGGGCCCCAGCAGATGGAGGGGACCCTGCGCCGGGGAAACTGTGGTGCATGAGTTTTGTGGCCAGGTCCAGCATTGCAGGCTAGCTGCAATCGGTGGCAGGGCCTGGTTGCGAGGGAAGCAGCAAGGAGTCCCATAAGGGACAAAAATAGCTCGAACGTGCTAGGACGGCAGAGGGGAACTGTCCAAGCATGCAAATGGGAAACTGAAGTTCCCATTATACCCACAGGGGGCAGGCGTTTAATAGAGCCCTATGGGCTCACTTTTAAAATGGCACCTGGGTGCCAATTGTAGGTGCCCAGGTGAGATGTGCGGCTGTGTCGCAAAAAGGTCAGAGGCAGGGGGCACTCAGGCAGGGACTGGTGCACATGCTCAGTCAGTGAGCACGAGGGCTGTTTTTGTGCATTGCTGAACTGTGGTCATTTTAGAGAGACTGTGTCCTGGCTGGCTGTGTCTCTCTGCTGCTGCTGAGACTTGGTTGCCTTCTAAGCAAACAGTGTCCCATCCTGCTGCCTTACTTGAAGTGGTGGTGAGTAAATTGCTTGGGGGGCCGTGGGGTGGGAAACACTGGGGAAAAGAAAACGCTGCCAGGGAATGGGGCTGGAGGGGATTTGGGAAGTCTGGATGGGGAATGGGACTGGGGGAGGGGGATGCACTGCGAGACAATGGGGAGGAGGGGGGAGGGGAACTCAGGGAGTCTGGCTTGGG
>QEPC01003520.1:320512-339131 GCA_003113815.1 Sphenodon punctatus | reverse complement strand
GCAGGGGTCCAGCACCAAAGTTAGGTAGGGTAAATATTTGATTGGGCATCTCCATAAGAGATGAGGGGAGCCCAGCCGCAATAGCAGGGTAGGGCAAGCGGCGGAGTCAACCCCTTGGGAGAAGTGACCGCGAAGGCCGTAGGGACATGTACTGTTCCCGGCTTGAGGGCACTATCCTCCTTCCTGGGCCCACATGGGCTCTTGTCCCCTTCCCATGAATTTTGTAGCGGGAAGGGGAGACGTTTAATGTTAAGAGGGATTGGCACCCAATGGGATATTGGGCCAATCCTCGAGTTAGAGTTTATGTTAATTATGGGTGCTGGACCCAATTCAACCGAGCGAATTGCCCCCACCATTACGATTCGGATATCAGAATTTGTTCAATCTGAAATAAAGAGTGCGGCCATTTTAAATCCACTTATGGTGTCGTGTCTTCCTTGGGGGGTGCGTCAACAATGTGATCTATTTTGTTAACCTGCTATGGTTAATTTAGACCTGGTGGGAAAGAGAGTGGACAGGACCCCAGTAAGAGGGCTCTCTACCCCCCCAGTGGCAGTGCTTCACATAGCAGCAAGGAGTTCCCAGCATTAACTAATGTAATGTCCATCCAATGTTAACCCTGGGAATTCCTTGCTACTGGGTTAAGCCACGCCACTGGCCTACCATTGCCCCGGCTCTACCTACCATTGCCCCGGCTCTGCCCCTGGGCCAGGCTTTGCTCCTGGGCCCACTGGCCAGGCTTCACCCTTGGGCCCACTGGTGACTTTGCCGGGTTCAACCCGCCCACTGCCCCACCAGCCTCAAAAACCACCAGCCACCTGCCTGGAGCAATGGTGGAACTTGCAGGAGAGCACTTTCAACTGACTTTGGAAGAAGCAAGGGGACATAAGGAAGGAGGCAGTCTTTAGGATTTGTAAGGCCTGCATTAAACCCTATTTCAATGCCCACTGGTGGAGTAGATGACAGTTTAAGATACCATCCAGCCCTCTGGTTCCATATCAACAATCAGACTGGCAGCCAGGAGGTTTCTGGTCAGGTGTTGTGGAAAATGGAAAGGTGTCCAGGTGCCATTTCTATTTCCCTAGCTGTTTAATTGCTCCCAAGATCAGATTGAAGCCAAAAGCCAAGATGAAAGGGTGTTTGGTTGCTTTTACTCACTATGCACAGTTGTAAATATGCATTCCTGTTGTTTTCAAGACTTGACTCTTAGTTACACCAGTGCAAACCCAAAAGCAATGCAGTTGCACAGATGTGCATAAGGATGTAATTTGGTTTGACGACTCTGTTACTAGTGATGATGTGAAAGATGGCAGTCTCTCACCTCGCAGCCTCTCAGAGCTCAAGATGAGTGAGTGTACGGAGAAATCAGTAACACAAGGAACAGAGAGCCGTACCATGTTAACTTTGTAAAGTCTCTTTTAGTTTAGAAAAATAACTAAGAGCGAAGAAAATAATTTATTGTGAATAGCCTCATAAAAAAGCTATTATAACACTGGAGAAGAATGAGAAGCAGTATTGCAAAATTAAACATTGTGCATCCAAACAACACAGTAAGAGCATGTTCACACTTTATGGTGAAGGACACAACACCTGTAGTAAACAAATTATTTTATAGGGATGTGCAAGGGGTAATTCTTGCCTTTTTGTCTAATTTTGTTTTTAAATTATTTATATAAAAATATTTACTATCCCTGCTCCCTCTTGCCTCAAGCAACTCAGGGCAGCTTACAACCAATAAGATACATAAAAACAAAAAAAACCAGGGACATAAAAATGCAATACAACCCCATTCTTCTTTCCTCCAGCCCCCATATCCCAACCCACCCTACCTGTCCCCTCCTCCAAACACCTGGCAGAAAAACCAGGTCTTACACAGCCACTGGAAGGTGAGCAGATCTGGGCAGAGGCTGATTTCCACTGGAAGGGGGTTCCACAGCAACAGAGCAGCCACTGAGAATGCCCGCTTCATGGTGGCCACCTGTCTATAATACGGGACCTCCAGGAGGGCGCCCCCAGCCAATAGCAGAGGTCAGTCCAAGGTCCGGGGGATGAGGCCATCCCTCAGATAAGTGGGGCCTAGACTGTGTAGGGATTTATAGGTTAACACCAGCACCTTGAATCGGGCCCAGAAGACTATAGGCAGCCCGTGCAGTGTGCAAAGAATCGGGGTAATATGTTCATATCAGTCCATCCCCATCAGGAGATGCCAGGCCACCACATTCTGCCCTAGCTGCAGCCTCTGGGCAGTCTCTGACCATCACCATGGGCAGTCCCACCTAGAAGGCATTACAGTAATCTAGTCTCAAGGTGATGAAGGCATGGATGATGGTGGCAACTCAGAATTAGAAATATAAGGCTGGAGCCTCCTCACCAGATATAATTGGTGAATGACGCCCCCAGCCACAGCTGCCACCTGACTATCCAAGCGCAGCTGTGGATCCAGGAGCACACCCAGGCTTCAAACCTGCGTAAGCGGGAGGGGGAAAATCCCATCTATAATGGGAGTCCCTCCAACCCCCAGATCACTGACCCTGCCCACCACCATCACCTCTGTCTTGTTGGGATTCAGTCTCACCTCGTGGTCAACAGTATCAAATGTCTCTGACAGATCTAATAGAATCAGTGAGGTCCTCTTTTTATTATTATTTTTGTATTCCATAGAAATAGCAGCTCTCTCTTATTCACAACCCAGTCTGAGTTGCTGCCTAGGAGAACAAGATCTCACAGGATTTCTCACAAAATGGGGTGGGAGGGAGTATTGGGGCATCCTGGAAGGCCCCAGGATACCAGCTGACTTATCTCACTCCCAAGCTGCTGGCCTCCATTCTGATGGCTACTCTGTGCTCCCTCCCTCCCTCCACATTTTTCAGGGAGCTGAGCTTACTCTCTGCCTCCCCGTCCCTTGCCAGGCTGCACTCTGCAGAGCTTATCTGGGACCTAACAGTAAATTATCTGAGTGGGGAGGGGAGCAGGAAAGCCTCTTTCCAGTTGTGTGCAGCAATCTAATCAGTCACTGTTTCCAGGTGTTATGATCAGGGGTGAGCTGTGTGCTGTCCTGACATCAGTCCCTCTGGAAACAGGGACTGATTAAAGTGTTGCACACAGCTAGAAAGTGGCTTCCCTGCTCCCCTCCCCACTCAGATAATTTACTGTCGGGTCCCAGGTGAGCACCCTAATGGCACCACTGGCCTGGAATTGGGTTCCGACATTGGAGGGAGGGAACTCTCCAAATTTCAGACCTCCTCAAAAAGGACATTTTTTTCAGGGAATTCCATCTTCAGAAGACATGAAATGCACAATCTTAGTATTTACCCTGTGTTATATCTGAAGGTGTAAAGCTCAGAAGTATGTGCTAAGCTATCTCATAGAATCATAGAGATGGAAGGAACCCCAAGGGCTACTTACTCCAGCCGCCTGCCATTAAGCAGGCTTTACTGCGCCTACCCCATCTTTTAGTTATGTTTGTCTAACCTCTTTTTAAAGGACATCACTGATGAGACACCACAGCCTCCCTTGGCAAATTATTCTACTACCTAATTGTCCTGAAATACTGAAATGAAAATTGATATGTGAATAATACCGCACATCCTGACAAGTATCGTATGTATATCCGATGGGACATCCAAAAAGGTGAATAATCTTTGTGAATGCTTAACCAAAGCTGAAGTATCAGAACTTCTTGAGTTTATGAAATACAGATATGTTCATGCAGCAAGACTGCAATCCTGATATTGATGCCAATGGGACTATTCCAGAATAAGTATCTTTATGAGTAAGCATTGCAGGATCAGATCTATAGAACAGACATTTACAAGAGCAGTCATGATATTTGGCATTTCCTGTTCTGTTCCCATTAGGAAATGCCCTAATAATAAAATCTGTCACAACATAGCAAGAGCTAATACTTAGCATAATAGAATCCTCTTAATCAGGATGCCTCTCAGGACAGCCCTTTATTCTCATTCAGCAGAATTCATGATTAACAGAAGACACTATTTCAATAATAATGCTACCATCTGGGAGCTACAGCATTCACAGAAGCATGAGATTGGCCCATAGACCCTCTCTACTGGGATAAGGACTAAGCATGCTGCCTGCCAAATGCCAGTGGCAAGAGCAGCTGTGAGATACCTGTCTGGAAACCCTATTTGAGTAGCTGGCATGGAAGAAGCAAATTAAGAGCCAGAAACAGGCAGTAATGTAGCAGCTTATATGCACTTAGTAAATACAGGACCCACCAACTGATAGCGGTTGTTAAAGAATCAAATTGAATGAGCTAAACTGAGAGTAAACAGTAGGGCTGGTCAAAGTCTTTTGACTGGGCGGCTTGCAGACTTGCTTCAAAGAGCACTTACAAGCGCTGGTGGTGGGATGCGAATGCAAAGTATGTGCGGCTTTGATGACATCTGAAAGGCACCACACGCACCACTGAAGCTTATTGCTGCACAGACACGTGAGCTCTACAGACCTGAAAAAAACAGGTCGGTAGAGCCCATGTGTCAGTGCGCCGACAAGCTTCAATCATGCGCACAGAGCCTTTCAGACATCATCAAAGCTGTGCATACTTTGCATTCGCATCCCACCACCAGCACTTGTAAGTGCTCTTTGAAGCATGTCTGAAAGCTGCCTAAGTAATAATAATAACTTTAATTTCTGCGTGACCAAGGTCATTGCAGATCACAAAATGAATTAATAAAATAGTATATATACACATTTTAAAATAGTCCACAATACAATTCATCATAACATTTACATATCAATTTAAACCATTTAAAAAAGAAATTTCATCCTTTTAAATTAATTATTATTAGTATGATTTCTCGTACAATAATATCCTATCACCATTCATGAAAGACACTAATTCCCCACTTGATAGGCACAAAAGGGCCAAACCAATTCCTAATTACTATTACAGGAATTTACCGACTGCAGAAAAAGAACCACCGCAAAGGTCACCTCCGGCGAGCTGTCCTCCAACAGAAATCGCAAATAGAAAATCGGCGGCCCGCTTGGAAAAGGAGCAATTGTCGGGGAAAGGAACCTCCTTCTGGTGGCCTCATGGATAGGACAGTCCAGGATCATATGTGCCAAGGACTCCACCAGCCGAAGCTGGCATTTACATAACCTGTGGGCAAGTGGGATCCCTTTATAACGTCCCCCAACCATGGCAGAGGGAAAATAATTGGTCCGTGCTAGCAGGAAAACCCTTCTATCCTGCAGGGAAAACCCCTGAACTTAATATGGGGATAAAATAGCCAGATCCCTTGCCCAATTTAAATAGAGGACCTGGGAGCTTTGCTCTCCAATTGCTGATCTCTGGTCCTGCCGAGCAACATCAGCCAATGCTGCCTAAGTGGTTTCATTCAGATTTTCTCTTTTTTGAAATCTTCTGACATTCGTTCTATCATCTTTGCTTCAGACCACAGAGTAACCTCTTACTGGAGCTGAAATGGTCATACCTTCTAGTGTTTAGGAATTTGTTTGTATTTGTGTTATACATTTACATCCTTGGTCTTTCAGAGAATAGTACCTGAAACAAGCCAGCTGCCAGCAGGGCTTACTCTGACAAAAGCATTGAGGCGTCACTTCCAAGGACAGCCTAATTAGGCCAAACAGCTATTAGTCAAATAACAGTGAGTCATTTCTTGGGGTAGGGCGGGGTATAAATCAAAATAAAATAAAATGTTGATGACTGATGATGTGGGAGACTCCTAGACTATAGAGTTGCTGTGCAGAAATGAATGCAACATAATTAAGCTGTACATGGCCCTTCCACAGTGGGTGTGAGAAGGCAGTGCCAGACCCAGGAAAGTTGGGGCCCCGTGTTAAATGGTGTTGTGGGCCTTTTTTTAAACTAGGAATGCTGGACACATGCTGACTCACCAATTTGAAAAAGGAAAATGTTACCGTAATTAACTTTTGATGCCCAATTAAACATAACATCTGAGTGCAATCGAAAAAGAATTGACGAACTCAGCATCACTAGCAGATCATCTGGTAGATGAAGGAAAATTAACTAGTGAAGGAGCCAGAGAGCACCCATTCGCAAAGCAGTTAATCATAGTATGGAAAGGGGTAGTCAAAAAACTAGGGGTGAAGAAACAGGTATCACCATACTCACCAATTAGGCGAATGAACATGAGGGAATCACAGGTGGCGCATGATCTGGTCCAGAAATTAGAGGGAAAAGGTATTAAAAAAGCAGCACAGTAATTTGACAAGATAAATTTAAATCAATAGAAGATCTGGAAAAAATAACACAAACAAAAATTAATACAATCCAATACTTACAACTAAGAAGTGTCTTCCTTGAGCCAAATCTAAAAACAAGCTTTACTAGGGAAACTAGGGAAATAGAAAGAACCCTATTCAGCCTTACAGAGAGTAAGGGTAAACTATCCAGAATATATAGAGACCTAAAAGCACTAACATACCCCCCTAAACATCCCTACATACCAAAATGGGGAAAAGATTTGAAAAAAGAATTCTCAGAAAAAGAGAGGGAAATCATTTGGAGACACATGCATAAATGTTCATCAGCGAAGGGAGACACAGATAAAAGTAACAACTAGATTTTATCTAACCCCAGCCCAGCTCAAGTATGGAGGGGAGTCAGGGGACAGATATGGCAATGGAATATGCTGGAAAGGATGCGGACAACAGACAGATCTTAAACATTGCCTATGGGATTGCATGCATGTCAATAGTCTCTGGGATAAAATCTGAAAAATATTAAACAAGGTAAACAAAGGAGTGGTACCATTCAAACCAGAAATAGGGATCTTGGGACTATATTCAGACAGTAGAACACTGAAAATTCATCAGGATGCATTGCGGACCCTCTCTTTGGCGGCACTCAACATCATCGCAAGGCACTGGAAGTCGGAGGGCCCCCCCTTCCTTCCAGGAATGGATTTCGTTGTCTATTCTGGAAGCCATAGAGGGGATTGCTTTACCAAAAAATGACAAGACTTTGTTATTTGATCACTATATATGATTGAGACCTGCTGGCCAGATAGAAGGGGGAGAGGGTTGGGGGGGGGATGTTATAGTTAGGGGGAAGATAAGATATGCTAAAATAAGTTAATTAACAGCTTGAAGACAAAGGGGGAAGATACACCCATATCACAAAAGTACGGACCAACGTTGTAACACAGCTCCAGGAAAACAGTTAAGGACTATAGAAATATGGTGTGTAAAGAAAAAATATTTTGTCAGAAAACCCAATAAAAATATTTTTTTTAAAAACAAAGAACATAACATCTCCTTCAGGGACTGGCTTCCAGGGCCAAGTATCATGTCTCTGGGCCTAGATGAACTTATAACATTCCCCTCCCCTGTTCCTCCCACCATGATCCCGTCCCCCACACGCTCTCTCTCTGGGTGTTTTTAAATGAGATGGGGATCCATGATTGGTGCGGGGGCACCATGCACCACCCACCACTCCGGCTTTTCCCAGAGTGCCCCGTGTCTGGACTGGTGGGCAATGCGTGGGTCATGGCAGCGTGCATTCCCACGCACCCATATTCAAACGAGACCTCCCCCATGGGGACGGCAAGTGTCCCTGTGTGGGGGTGTCTTGTTTAAAAACATACTCTCTCTCTCTAGACTAGAGGAGGGCCTGGTCCAGCAGCTCACTGTTTAGAATGTTGCTTGTTCTGCTCTAACTCTGCTTCTGATTGGCTCCGGCAAATCTCACAAGATCTGGACACCTTCCCCCCAACCCATGGACAGGGAAATAGTTTGCATACATAGACACCCTCAAGCATGATCTACAATTTAGCCTCGATTGTTTCTTCATGGTAATTGGCTTGCAGCCCAGGCTGGGGCCCCCTGGACCCTGGTAAAGTGCCTTCCCCACCCCCATTCTTGGGCCCTGGGAGTAGGGGTGTGCACTTCATTTTCATTATATCGATAACGATAACAACATTCTCATTTTTGTTATCATTATTACAATAATGATGACAAAAATAACAAAATCAGTAACAATAACCACAGTTGTTATTGATTTCATTATTACCTGGCAGTTGTTTTTGGAGGGAAAATGTGGAGAAGGGAGGAGGGAGCACACATCAGGCAATCTTCTTGACAGTAGGGTCATGTTTGGAGTTAAGGAGGTAAATCAACTGCAAAGGGGACTCCAGTGGTCTTTCCATGTAATCAAGGGGTACAGAAATTTGCAACAAATCTCTGCCAAGTAAGTACAGATGAAGATATAGTGAAGAAGGTCCTCTACCTGTCCTAGCCCACATGAGCAAAGTCTCAACTTGTAGGGAGTACCTTTGTATCGCCCCTCAAGAACACTTGAGGGCATATGATGGAATAGTAATAACATTAAGGCACTACGAGTAGTGTAACTGATAACAGTTGATAAATAACCTTCTAGTTGCTGAAAGAACTTACATTTGCTGTACCATGGAGCCACCTTTCATTCCACCAATGCACTCATATCCCGTTGTATATAAATATCAGTAAGATGTGTTTTAAACAATTTCTTTAGCTGTTCCTCTCGCATACCCTTGAAAAAAACATTAAAGAAAAACCTGCTTTCCCTAATAAAGAGTCAAGGTTTCTTCTCCATAAGGATCCTGGCTTACAACCCACGTACTTAAAAAAACATAATTCAGGGAGACAATCGTCATCCATGGACCTTAAACGTAGCCAATAAGAGAAGACAAGTAATGAGATTTTCACATCAACAGGGAGAACTCTGCTTTAAGCTCTAACCATACACAAAGGGACATTCCTAGAGACTGCCAATATGGCACAGATAATATATAGATTATCCATGACATATGGATTAGATTATCTATATAGATTAGATTACAGATATAGAATAGATAAGATATAGATTAGATAGTAGGTATGCCTTTCTTTCCCCTTCCCCAGTCTGTCTCCCCCTGTCCAGCCATATTATATAGATATAAGTTGTATAATATAGATTAGATGTTTAGATACATTGTGGTTTTATTATATATATTAGGATTATAGGATAGGAATATATTGTAGCATACATAGGTTAGGTTTACCTTAGATTCTGTATATATTATATAAATCAAATTACATATTTTATAGTATATATTGTGTGCACTTCTTTCTGTATCGCAATGAGAAAGGGAAGGGGTTCTGAGAAGTCTGGGGCAGGTGGCCCTGGTAGAGGGCGTGGGCATAGTGCACATGGGGGGTTGGTCTGCTGACACTTCTGCCACCCCACCACCCAAGATTAAGAGACCAGCATTTTCCCCCTCCAAACCTCAGGTCTCATCAGGGGAAGAAGCAGCAGAGATACTGGAAATGGCATCTGTAGAAGGCAGGGAGCCCCAGCTTTCCACTAGCAGTGGCACTGGAGGAGGGCGCCAAGGTAGGGTGCAGCAGCGCACCCCTCCTGAAGCATCAGTAGCTGGCACTGGCAGCAGTGATTTTGCACTGGGGGCAGCTGATGTGGGGAGCACTGATGGTGCTGGTGATGTGGGTGCTGTGAGTGATGCCGGGGCACCCACTCACTCCTGTTGGGCAGGCTTCCCCCTCTGGCACCACCCTCCATGATTTGGAGAATTTGGGGGAGGAGTTACTCGAGAATATCCCCCCTCCCTTGGTAGCAACGCAAGCAGCCCATTATTCTCCCCCAGTGTTTCTGTGCACAGCAGCAGGGCATCCTTTCCCATGCTGCAATGCCTTGGTGGTAGCAGCAGCAGCAGCTCCATGGGTATCATAGATCTGGGTGAGGAGGAGGAGGAGGAGGAGACCCCTGCTCATGATGCTCCTCCTGTGACCCCATTGGGGACAGAGGCGGTGGCCCCCAGCAGTGGCATGAAGAAAGCAGGGTGCCTCAGGGGGCCTGTGTGGGACCACTTCAGGTCACTGAGAAGCCGGTAACACCCAGCCGGTGGCCTGCATTCACTGTGGGAAGGTGGTGAGGCATGGGAATAAAAGGGGGAACCTCAACAACAGCTGGATGAACTCACACCTTAGAATCATGCATTGGGCTAAGCTGCTGGAAAGGACATCAGGCCGGCCGCCTGTCTGCCTGCCCAGGTGGTCTAGATCAAAGTCTGCCTCAGTCTGCCTGCCTTCTGCTCATGACACGCTGCCTGCCCGCCCGCCCGCCTAGGTTGCAAAGCTTGAACCCTGCCTCAGTATGCCTGTCTGCCTTCCCGCCCGCCCGCCCGCCTGCCCAGGTGGTCTAGATCAAAGTCTGCCTCAGTCTGCCTGCCTTCTGCTCATGCCACGCTGCCTGCCTGCCCACCTGCCCAGGTTGCAAAGTTGGAGCCCTGCCTCAGTATGCCTGCCTCTCATACCATGCTGCCTGTTTGCCTACCCTCGCAACCCTGGGTGATGTGCACCACTGGTCTGGTAATCCCACCGCTGCTGTCTACTGGTCCATGGGTGCTCTGCCCTGGCCAATCCAAATGTGCCCACACAATCCTGCTGCTGATGTCTGCTGCTGTATGGGAGCTATTCCCTGGCAAATCCAACCATCCTGGCTCCATGGGTGCTATGTACAGGCAAATCCTGCTGCTGCTGTCTCTGCTGCCCGTGCCACAGGTTCTGTGCCCGGTTAATGCAATGTCTTCTGCTGCTACTGCCAATGCTGCCTCTGCTGTCCATGCCACGGGTTCTGTGCCTGATCAATCCAGCATCTGCTGCTGCTACTGCCAATGCTGCCTCTGTTGTCTGTGCCACAGGTTCTGTGCCCGGGCAATCCAATGTCTGCACCAGCTGCCAATGATGCCTCTGGGAAATCCAATGTCTGCTGCCAATGCTGCCTCTGCTGTCCGTGCCACGGGTTCTGTGCCCGGTCAACCCAATGTCTGCTGCTGCTACTGCCAATGCTGCCTCTGCTGTCCATGTCCCGGGTTCTGTGCCCGGGCAATCTAATGTCTGCACTAGCTGCCAATGACGCCTCTGGGAAATCCAATGTCTGCTGCCAATGCCGCCTCTGCTGTCCGTGCCACGGGTTCTGTGCACGGTCAATCCAATGTCTGCTGCTGCTACTGCCAATGCTGCCTCTGCTGTCTGTGACATGGGTTCTGTGACCCGGCAATCCAATGTCTGCTGCGGTTGCCAATGCCACCTATGCTGTCTGTTACATGAGTTCTGGGGCCCAGCATTCCACTCACAGAGAGACATCATTC
Organism: Sphenodon punctatus; assembly: GCA_003113815.1. NCBI lineage: Eukaryota > Metazoa > Chordata > Lepidosauria > Sphenodontia > Sphenodontidae > Sphenodon > Sphenodon punctatus. The sequence continues at coordinate 327,996 of QEPC01003520.1, read as the reverse complement.
AACTGCATCAAGAAACAGCCACTCAGGGCCGGCCCAAAGGTTTGAGGGGCCATGCGCCAAACCTTGATGCGGGGCCCCAAAGGCCGGCTGGTCTGCCGGAGGCACCTTATGGCTACCAGAGCTCTAGGGAGGGGCTTGTACATTGTAGGCGGGGCCCTGGCAGAGCTCTAGGGAGGAGCGTGTCCATTTGTAGGCAGAGCCTCCAAAAATCCAACAACAAAAAGTTTTCGGTGTTAAGATGTGATGGACAGAACATTAGTTTACACTGGGAACTCCTTGCTGCTGAGTAAAACCCTGCCACTTGGAGACTGAGAGAACCCTCCTACTATCATCTCATCCAGTAAGTGGATGGGACTCCAGTAGGACAACTCTCTCTCCATCAGTGGTAGTGCCATAGCACGATAAAAAAATCCTGTCCACATATTTAAAATGTACAAAACCTCTGGGCCACATCAAAATAGCTGCATGCTATTAACAATACCTGATCACACAAGAAAGTTCATAATTAGTAAAAATAGCATGTGAGGAGCCACTCAAAGAAGAACAGAAGGTTGCTACCTTGTAAATAAAGTTATTCGAGATGGCTCAGAACATTCTCACAACACCCACCCTTCCAGCCTCACATGGAATTTTTTCCTTATATTTCTAGAAAGGGTTGGAAGGAATTATCATTCTGAGGGGGGAGAGCACTTTGGAGCTCGAGACCATCATTTGGCTATTATCTGAATAGGGTGAGCATGCACAACCCAGTTGTGAGAATGTTAGGTGCCATCTCAAAGAACCTTCTTTACAAGGCTAAAACCTTCTGATTAGCACATGGGGAGGAGCTGTTTGTAAACAAACAGCTTTATCTACCAGTCCGATCGGGTTGTCCCAGCTACTGCTGCAGTGCTACAGGAGGGAGAGGCAGGTGAGGGATGGCGTGAGCCTGACAGTGGTGGCAGCAAAGGGGAGGGGAGGGGAGGGGGGCATGTGTCAGCTGGCAGGGAGGGCAGGGCAGCGGGGGGAAAAAAACAACAAGACGGAACAGGTGGCCAGGCGGGCTTTGCTACCAATGGTGGGTAGCAAACGGAGGCGTCCCACACTCCATCTCCAATCCGTGGGTCCATGTGCCTGGGTGCCAGTGACACATGCCTCGGGCTGGCCCTGTAGCCACTCCAGCCCCAGGACCCACCATCAGGGTTCTGGGGCCATCATTCCTCGCACAGGGCACTGTTATTCCACCATATCAAGAAACAGACACTCCAGCCCCAGGACCCACCATCAGGGTTCTGGGGCCTACATTACAGGCAGAGAGGGCTGTCATTCCAGTTCATCCAGAAGCTGCCACTCATTTCTCTCACAGGGCGCTGTCAATCCTGCTGCTGCTGTCTGCTGTGTCACGCGTACTGTGCCCTGGCAATCCAATGTCTGCCGCTGCTGCCAATGGCGACTCTGCTGTACCACAGGTTCTGCCCCAGCAAACCAATATCTGCCGCTGCTGCCAATGCCGCCTATGCTGTCTGTGCCACAGGTTCTGACCCAGCAACCCAATATCTGCTGCTGCTGGTATTGCACATCAGCCATTTGCTCCTCAATCTTGTAGACCGCAATAGCTCTGATGAGTGCGCCGGCGGGCAGGTGAACATTACAATGGGGTGGAATGGGATATCCTGTACCCGACTCCCTTTTGATTGGCTGTGGGCAACGGAGGCTATCGGTGATCGCCCATCTCTTTGGAACAGCCCTCGCCTATTTCTTCGGATTGACTGTTCGCACATCCCTACAGATCATAGTCCTTGCCACTTCGCAGATTTGACCAATGGTGCGTATCTGGTTGTTCAACTTGCATTTCATGCTGAGTTCCTTGAGGATTTGCCTTCTGACAATTTGGAGCTCATCCGGGATGATCTCAATCGTAAAAGAATCTTAAACTTCTCCTTCAGGCCAGGATCCTTGTTCTGTGGCTTTGCCATGGTTAGCAAAAAAGTGCCAGGGAACTTCCACCCTCTTCAGCCAGCAGGCACCTGCCCCTGCCCAGTCCCCTTAGCCCTGTCCCCTCATCATTCTTAGCCTGGACCTCAATGCTCTTGGACTTTAAGGTGCTGATGACTCCCGTGCATGGGGCCGTCAATAAAGTATGTCACACAAGGGGTGCAGATTAGCAAAGTCGTGCCGATGGGTGACAATCGGGGGTGAGGGAATTGGTCCCATGACATTATATCCATATGTTTGTGTCTCTGTCCCAGTTATGTAGTATGTGGGTATTTAGGTAGGTGTGGGTGGGGAGTTTTACTTGCTTTCCTGTCTCACCTCAGTCTCTAGACCTCCTCCCATTTGCCGTCATTCCACTCATGGAGACGGCCCCCAGGCCTTGGCCTATATGCTGTCTGTGCCAAGGTTTCCGTACCATGGCCACCAATGTCTGGTGATGCTAGTGCCAATGGCCCCCAGACCTATATGCTGCCTGTGCCAAGGGTTCTGTAGCCTGGCAACCAATGTCTGATGCTGCTAGTGCCAATGGCCCCCAGGCCAGGCCTATATGCTGTCTGTATCATGATGCCATGGCATCAAAAAACAGCCACTCCAGCCCCAGGACCCACCATCAGGGTCTGGGGCCTACGTTACCACCAGGGAGGGCTGTGTCCAATATCTAGAAGCTGCCACTCTAGCCCCAGCCCAGGACCCACCCTCAGGATTCTTGTGCCCTGTCATTCTGCTCACAGGGCGCTGTCATTCCTCCTTTTCTTTATGCAACCTGCTGTTCATGGCAAGAGAGAGAGAAAGTCTCTCCACTGCTAGAAGGAGAGACAGACACAATCCCATTCATGCTGTCACCGGCACTATATGGCCAGAGAGAGAGAGAGACAGAGGCTCCCTGCTACAATGAGAGAGATGGGGGGTGGAGGGGGAGAGGTAGGTGTATCCAGCTCAAGCTGCCACCTGCCAAAACCAGGAAGAACTCCCATCTGTGCTCATACACCCGATCGATGCCCATTGGCCATTGCCCACATTCAGCAGCAAACCTACCAGAATCAGATGGACTATATAAATATAACACAACATATGGTGCTTTGGAATCTCTCCAGAATTTTCTGTTGAGAGCACTTCTGGGGGTTCCGCAAAGCACTCCAGCCTGCTTATTACGTTTGGAGACAGGGTCATTCCCGCTGCTAATTGAATTGCTCTTTTGACCTTTATGTTACTGGCTCAAAATCAAGGCCATGACAGAGAATCGTTTGCCTCGTCTATGCCTTGAGGAGGCGTGTTCTTGGTCTATTTCGGGGCTATGGTTGGGCAGGGTCTTGAAATGCCTAAGTAGCCTGGGGTTATCGCCTGAGATGCTGGATGGGATACCAACCACCAAGAGGAGAAGAATAATTCGAAAGCAGCTGATAGATCAAGCTGTCCAGCTAGATCTGGGGGCTGTTCAGGCATTAAAGAGTGCCCCATTTTATAGATTATTTAAGCTGGTCTCCAAGCGCGAGTCGTACTTGGAGCTTATTGCGAATCCCAAGCTGCGCAGGGCTTTGACCCTACTACGTTTTGATCTTCTCCCTACTAAAGTCCTTCTTGGTAGGTGGAATGGTAGCCCTTTTGGGGATAGGATCTGCTCCTGCAATTTGGGCATGTAGAGGACTTACCCCGTGCGCTGTTTGTTTGCCCTCTTACTGCGCATTGGAGAGCGCTGTATTTGGCCCCTCGGATTTCCAATTGACCATGTCTATCCCTGGTGGAATTGTTGCAATTTTGCCTGAGATCTAATTCCTCGGATACGCTGTACAGCCTTGCTGGCTGGGCTTACCAGTACAGCAAGCGCTGAATTTGCTGGGGAAGTCCCTTTGTCCTCTGGACGGTGTCCTCTATACCCCAGGCCACCCATTAACTTTCCTTGGGTTTCCAGGACTGAGGGAGTATCAACTTTTGCGTTTTTTGTCCATACCTTTGGAGCTTAGAGCTCCATTTGTAACTATTGGCTAGTCCATGGTTTTATTGTTTTTATTTAAATCCTTAACTATCATGTGTCTTTGCACTTACTATGTTAAAATGTATTGTGTATTATTTTTCCTTGTTATGGCTGTTTGCTAAACAAGATTAAACTTAAACAAACAAACAAACAAACAAACAATGTATTATATGTGCCTGCCTGCCTGCCTGTGTGCGTTCCTGTACCTACCTGTTGCTACCACCTATCGCTTGATTGAATGACATGTGCCCAACCATGCACTAATTCTAGGGACATAATTATCATTAAACTCACATAGGCTGTCATTCCATTGTACATGAATCAGTCATGCCCGCCCATCCCAGGAACCATCAGCGAGATTCTGGGACCATCATTCCAGTCACTGGGGGATGCATTCCATTCCACTGCATCCAGAAGCCCGGTGCCAGCATGCCAACCTGCCCTCCCCCACCCAAAAGCCTACTCCTCCGCACCCACCCGCAGATGCCTGCTAAAGCTGCTGAAAATACAAGCCCCTCCAACCACCAGCTCCTGCCACCTGCTTCCCACTGCCAAGGAGCCTGTCTCTCTTTCTCTCTGGCAAACCCACACAGACACAAGCCCTGCTACATGTGGAGCCAGTCAGATGCTGCTGGTAGGGATCGACAAGCTGTATGAGATTCTGCCACCTGCCAGCAAGAACTTCAGCACATAGGGATAAAAGATTGGACAGGTCAAACGAAGCTTGTAACAAGAAATATAACAACTTTTATTAAAGTATTTAAATAACAACAGCAACAACATTATGAAACCAAAACCAAAACCAAACATTAAAAGGAAACTTATAAAGGAAACTATTAGTCTCTGCCTGGGCCTGTCCCCTGGAACTTGGGGGAAAGGCAAAAGGCATTGGGGTGCAGCACAGGGCTGAGGGGGGGGCACTCGGTCCTCTTCCATCTCATAGCCGTGGGCCATGACAAACTCCATGGCCCCTTCAATGTCCCAATGCCACCTGGAGACCGCCTGGTGGGATAGTTCCAGCCTCTCCATCTCAGCGGAGATGTACTGGGAGTATGCCTCCACCTGTTTCTTTTCCACCTCAATAGCCTGGAACTTTTCCACCAGGCAGTTCACGCCTGACATCATCTGGCAGCCTGGCCTCTCCACTTCTGCCTGAAAGGCCTTGGCCGCAGCAGACTCCCGAGGCCCAGGGGACTCCACATCGGGGCTGGAGAAGCAGGAAGGGCTTACATGCCGTCACTTTCGGGTTGCCTTCCTCCCCTTCTACTGGCGCTGATGCTCAGGCTGAGGCTCCACGGCCACGCCAGAGTCCTTCTGCCGCCTCACTCTCCTGCCATGCCGCTTTTTGATGTGGGCAATGAGCCCCGATGTGGTCCCCTCACACTGCAGCCTGAATCTTTTCTGGAAGATCTAAAGAGCATAAAAAGATAGGAACATAAGAAGTGCCATACTGTGTCAGACCAATGGTCTGTCAAGCCCTGCCTGCATTCTGTCTCCACAAGTGGGTGGACTGGGTGGCCAGTCTCTCTCTGCAGGGGACTTCCATTTCTAACAGGTTATAGGGCAATCCATTCCCTGTTGTTCCAGTGCTCGTGCCTTACCTTGCATACGGTGAGTCCGTCACCCTTCTCAAAAAACCTCCAGACATCGGACCGTGTTCGCCAACTTGCTGGGGGTGGCACTGGCGACTCCGCCTGAATGTCCTGCATGGCATGGCACCAGTGCTGGCATCCAATTCATCTCTGAAACAGGAACACATAAACACCACCTAAATAATATCATGCATTTATGATGATGCCTCTAGTCCTCCCTCCTTGGGGTGCTAGGGATGGCAACGGGAGATGGTGACCCTGGCTGGCATGTGCAAATCCTGCCCTTCTTTGGGTGCTGCAGAGGGATGAGACCCTTGCTGGCACGTGCAAATCCTGACCTCCTTGGGGCACTACCCATGGCAACTGGAAAGACCCTGGTGGCTGGCATGTGCAAATCCTGCCCTTATTTGGGGGTGCGTAGGGAATGGGGTGGCAACTGGAGAGTGGAGACCCTTGTTAGCCTGGCACACGTTTGGGTGGGGGTGCTGCTCGTGCTCATGCCTGACTTCTGGAAGAACCCCCCACACTACAGTACCCTCTCTCTCTGTGGCAGACATCCACTGCTACCCACTGATGCCCACTGTTTGTGCCTGACTGATTCCCACCACCCACCCACACACCAGTGAGCTTGCTCTAACAGATAGAGACTTTCCTGTTCTCAAAGTTAAAAAAAGTTTACAAGTCTGGCAGCACCTCCTGTGCCTGCCGCTTGCTCCTCATCTGAGGAGCCAGCCACCACCACCGAAGGTCCAGGGGCAGCGGCCTCTTCCTCCTCCTCCTCTGAGAGCACCATGTTGGCCCCCAGTCATGGAATCAACAGAGTCTTCTTCATTATTTTTTTTAAAACAAGCAGCCAGCCAAACCAAAACACTGTCAGTCACCCACCACATACCAACACTCACCAACCAGCCAAACAACACGGCAAAACCAAACACAAACAGCCAAAACACATGAACCGAACAGTGACCCAGCCAAACACACACTCTCTCGCCACACAGCTCCACACGCACTTGAATTTCCGGTTTCTGACGCCATCACATGCTCTCGCAATACTTTTTCCGAATGCCTGAACTGAACCGAACCGAACCGAACCCAAACTGCAACCTGGTCGCACATCCCTACCCTTCAGCATAGTGGAGAACCAGGGATTCCGCCGGCTGGTGGTGCTGCTTGTGCCCCAGTACCAGATGTCTTCAAACATCACTTTCAGTGGTACCCTCCCTGTACCGGGCAGCCAGGAAGTGGGTGAGGGAACAACTGGCCAGGGCAGGTAGGACTGTTGTGCATTTCACCACAGACATTTGGAGCAGCTGAAATGCACAGAATGCCTACCTGGCCCTGACAGCTCACTGGTGGCAGCTGCAGGTGGCAGAAGGAGGAGCAGTAGGTGGCATGGGCAAGTGTGCAGGGTACAGGTGGGCCCTGCTTCATGCCCAGGTTATGGACAATAGCCACACTGCCATCAATATTACTGAAGCCTTGAACACCATGGTGGAGGGGTGACTAAGGGAGAAAGCACCATTCACCAAGGGGTGCGTGGTCACAGAAAATGCAGCCAACATGAAAAAAACAGTGCAGGATGGTGGGTTCCAGCACATCCCATGTGCTGCCTACACCCATCACCTGGTGGTGAAGGATGCCCTGTAGGGATGGGCGAACGCGGTTCGGTAGTTCGGTGTTCGGCCCGAACTCGGCCTGTTCGGACAGCTGAACACGAACACGAACACGAACGCACCGAACGGACCGAACACCAAACACCGAAATGGCGAACACACCGAACGGAACCGAACACCGAACTACGAAATGGCCGAACAGACCGAACGGAACCGAACACCGAACTACGAAATGGCCGAACAGTTCGTTCAATTCGAATCGCGTTCGGTTGTGTTCGGGTGGCTAAAACATGGTCTTCTGTCAGGTCACTGGAAGGCCAAATGTAGCAGGGA
>QEPC01003520.1:294382-317053 GCA_003113815.1 Sphenodon punctatus | reverse complement strand
GGCGAACATGAACGCGAGGTACGACCGAACGACCGAACACGAACACACGAACCGAACGCGGCCGAACCGAACGGCCGAACGCGAACACACGAACCGATCGCGGCCGAACCGAACGGCCGAACACGAACCGCGATCTGTTCGCCCATGCCTAATGCCCTGGTCCTGGGTGAGAACAAGGCACAGACACAGATGGCATCAGTACCCCCCTAACCCTGCTGATTGAGAAGGGCAGAAAGATTAAAGGGTACTTTAATAATAAGAGCATGAAGGGTGGGCACTTCTTGAGGGAGAAGCAGATGAAGCTGGGAGCGCAACACCACTGATTCATTCAGGACGAGAGAACAAGGTGGAACTCCACCTACCTCATGCTGGAGCATATGGTGGAGAAATAGCAGGTTCTGCATGAGGTAGGCCTTGAGAAGGAGATTGGGGCGGCGAATCCGCTAGGGTGGGAAGAATAGGTCATGATGGACCAGACCATGTTATTTATTTATTATTATTATTATTGTTATTATTATTATTATTATTATTATTATTATTATTATTATTATTATTATTATTAGCAGCAGCAGCAGCAGCAGCAGCAGGAGCAAGCATTTATATAGCACCAGCAATGTACCTGGCACTTTACAAAATATTGGAATAGACATGGTCCCTGCCCTAGAGCTTACAATCTGAGAGAGAGAAGGTGAGGAAGGAGATGAAGGGAGGGGAACAGAGGGAGAGACAAGGGGTGTAACATTTAGGGATGGGCGAACAGAACCGAGTTCAGAAATTTGGTTCGGTTCGGTTCGAAAATCGAGTTCGGTTCGGAAGTTCAGTTCGGTCGACCGAACTATCTGAGTTCGGTCTGAACTCCAAACTTCCGAACAGAGTCTGGAAATTAAAACCCCATTAAACTAAACGGAATATTATCTTATAGGGAACAGAACCAAGTTTGGAAATTCAGTTCGGTTCGAAAATTGAGTTCGGTTCAGAAGTTCGGTTCAGTCGACTGAACTATTTGAGTTTGGTCTGAACTCCAAACTTCTGAACAGAGTTCAGAAATTCAAACCCCATTGAACTAAATGGAATATTATCTTATAGGGATGGGTGAACAGAACCGAGTTCGGAAATTTGGTTCGGTTCGGTCCAAAAATCGAGTTCGGTTTGGAAGTTAGGTTCGGTGGACCGAACTGGTCAAGTTCGGTCCGAACTCCGAACTTCCGAACCGCGTTCATCCATCCCTAGTTACATTCACAAAGATGCGAGGTCTCAGTGCACATGCTTGACTTGGTTACAAGCCAAGCACGTCCTTAAGCCCTTTAAGGACATGGCTGAGACCCTAAGTGCGACTATGGCCAGGTCACCCCCATGGTCCGTAGTCTGGTCAGGTGAATGGCAGGCTTTCTGACTGACCAAGAGTGGGGGGACGGTGAAGCAACGTCTTGTACCAGAGGTAGTGGCCCGGGTACAAAGGCTGAAGGAAGGGCTCAAGAGGTGGTTTGATCTCCTGATTGGAAAGGAGGTTTATGTTCTGTCCACCATGCTGGACCCCCCAGGGTGAAGGCGAGTGTGGCATCTTGCACAGCAGACTTCACTCTGAGGAAGCATGCACTGCTGAAGAGGGTGCAGGTGACAGAGAGGCAGCCTATACGACAGAAGCAGCAGAGCTATGAGGAGTTGCAAAGCAGTAGCAGGAGGGAGGAGATGCAGAGCACCCTCAACTGCATCTCTGATAGCAGGGCCAGCAGCAGCAGCTCCTCGGTGGCCATTACCCACTGGACCACAGCAGGGCAGGCAGCATGGGCAACGGTGATTGGGGAGGAGGTTGACATCAGCAGAGGAAGAAGGAGCCTGACAGTGCAGAGATAGCAGTGGCAAAGTACCTAAAGGAGCCTGCGTTGGATCACAGCAGTGATCCCCTGAAGTAATGGGTGGAGAAGGGGAAAGTACAGCAGGCCCTGACTAGGGTGGCACAGGAACTGGTGTCCTGCCCATCAACATGTGTGCCCAGTAAACATGTATTCTCTCAGGCAGGGGACATAATGAGTCCCCACCGTACAAGGCTGGGCTCTGGGCTGGGGGAGCAGTTGCTGTTCCTGAAGGTCAACCTGCCACTGCTGGGTTTCCCTGAGCTGTCAGTGGACTCGGAGTGAGGGGGCACACTTTAGACTTCCCCTGGGTCTCTGTCTTAATGCCTCCTGCTCCCACCCTCTTATCAAAATGCTGGCTGGGCCTTCAGCTAGACACACACCCCTCACATTATTATTCTGCCCCCCTCAGGCAATCTCTGCAAGTCAACACCCTGTAACATAGGGTAGTGCCAACTGCCAATGCCCGTCTGCCATTCCATCTACCTCACATACTGCCATTAGGCCACTCTGAGGCACTCTCTGCAAGTTGAAGCCTTGACTTTGTGTCGGGTAGGGATCTGAAAGCTGTATACAGAGCTTTTCACACAGTAGTAGTGGCTTGACTGAACAGGCCAATGCCACCTACTATACAGAACCAGAGAGAGAGAAAGACTCCCTGCTGAGAGAGAGAGGGGAGGGGAGGGGAGGGGAGGGAGACAAGCTACCCATGCCACCACCTGCCATAAAGAACCAGAGAGAGAGTGAGAGGCTTCCTGCTGCTAGAACAAGAGAAAGACACTATACAGAACTAGAGAGAAAGAGAACAAGTGAGAAACACAGCCTGCTGCTAGAACAAGAGAGAGGTACATCCTGCCCAAGCTGCCACCCACCAGAACCAGAGAGAGAGCTAATCCCTCTATTGCAATAATGAAAATGACAAATATTAATAATGAAAACAGAAATGGAAATAACTGAACAAATTATTTCTGGCTATAACTTTTTTGATTCTTATTTAATTTTGATGAAACTTGGGGGGGATTATATCCCCAATGGAGGGCACTAGGTGTACCAAATTCTGAAAAGATTAGATAAAGGGAACTGATTTTAGAAGCAATTGAATGTTATGATTTGTTTGTTTTGGCTATGACCATTGGTCACGCTCAATAAAGCTTACTTTGACTTTGACTTTGAAAAGCTCCATACACATTCATGGCTACAATGTCCCTCCACAAGCTTAACACTCCTGCCAAGTTTCAGAAAGATTGGATAAAGGGTCCTGATCGTATAGGACATTAACTTGAAAATGCATTTCCAGCTGTAATATTTTTATATTCCATCCTGTTTACAAGACATTTAGCAGTAATGTATCACATATCTTCCCTGTCATCTCTGCCAAACTACAGGACAATTTGCTAAAGGGATCCAATTTTACAAGCAATTGAAGTTGTCCCCTTGAAGACCATTATTCAGATAAATAGCAGCACATTCAGAGGCAGACACCTGGCATGGCAGGGGGAGGTAGGTTGTGGAGCAACCCAAAAGACTGACAGATACATCCACTGGCTAATTACTTCATGCTTCCAGTTTTACAGGACCAATCGGTAGTGACTTCGAGGCGAGCATAGGGGGCAGCCCTCAGGCGGGCATAGAAGGGACATAACAGGGACTTTGGGGATAGAATCACAGCAATCAGGAGACATAGTTTACACATCCAGGCTGGCCAATTATCATCGCAATCACATCCTGCAGCACTGTGACAGAGGACATAAGAGAATCTCTATTGGCTCTTTCCTAAAGAGATGTTTCCGACTTCCCAGTAACAAGTGGGGGAGAGATGTTGGGATGGTGTCAGCACAGAATGAGGATATTTAGTTGACATTTCTGCTGGCCAATTGGCATCAAAAACTGATCTTATACTACAGTGACACGTAAGAGAATCCCTGGCATAGGCACCTTCTCTACATATACTGTGAAAGAAAATAAAATTGGGACCTGTTATCACATCTTTTTGATATTTGGCAGAGATGATCACGAAAGTGTAATATACATTCCTGAAAAATGTCATGCATCTTGGTTGAACTATAAAGATGTTATGTCAGACATACATTTATAAGTTAATTGCTTATACCACCAGGACTCTTTATACAATCCTTCTGAAAGTTGTCACAGATAGTAAAAATTGGAACAGGTATAAATATGCCAAGTTTCATCTAGATTAAGTGTGAGACAAAGACGTTACAGCTAAGAATGTATATGAAGATTTTTGCAAAATAATATCATTAAATTCCTTATAAAATTGGATTCCTTTATCCAATCTTTTTGGAGCTTTGTACACTTAATGCCTTCCATTCGAGGTATAGTCCCTCCAGGACTCAGCCAAATATAATGAAAAACAAAAATGTTACAGCCAAAAATGTGTTTTCTATTGAAACCAATGGAAAATGAAAGCGAAAACGAAAATGAAAACTTGATATTTATAAAAACAAAAACAACTGATTTATATAACCAAAACAAAACAAAAAACAAGATGGACCCCTGGTGCACACCTTTACACACAACATATGTGCCTGTGTGCCTGCACCTGCTACTGATATAGGGGTGACAGCGATGACCACTGTCTTCTGACATGGCAGTAGCAGTTGGGGTGATCCAGAAAAACAGATGCTAAAGGCAGGCCAATTAAAATATTGCATAAGGGTTAAAACTTGCAGTTGAACACAAAATTTAGCAAATTTTGCAAATGCATGAACCAAAGGACAGGGTGGTTCTTAGGTGGTACCAAATAACAAGATAACAAGGTAACAAGCTATCATAACTTGGCAGGTCCGCTTGCTCCGAAATAAACACATAAGAGACAAAAACTGTTTATCTCCCCAATCAGTGCCAGAACAGATAACAGAAATATTTCTGGATGCCTCGCCCAACAGCGTTGCTAATTCACGAGCACCTCCTAAAGGTTTCTGGCAACAGTAAAGCTGCGTTCTAGAAACACCTTTAGATTCAAATATTGGGGTGCTCAAACAAGTGAGGTCAGATTACCATGAACCATGCTCCAAAATCCTTTACTAGAACAACCAGCTAGCAAAAAGACAGGAAGGGGATCACACACACCCCTGTAGTATTTTACTTAGTAGAAGACCAGATCAAAATACATATATCATTTGATTTTAGTTGATCCAGAACACTTGTATACGAACACACGTAGAAACAGCAATGAACACATTCACACAGAAAACAGACACATTCATAAAGATATTTTGCTTTTAAGCAGTTTATAAGAAACTTTGGTCAAGCAAAGTAAAGAAGCTAGCAGGCATCCATATTGACTTGGCAACCAAAGCAAGAGTGCATTGGGTACCAGGGAGTAGCTATGGATTCAGGCCAGGGACTTTACCATGTCAAAGATAAGAAGGGTGAAGAAGGTTAAGGAGGTGCCATAGGTGAGCTGGCTTTAGAATACCGCCTCGGGTTGCCAAGAAGGATGAACCAAGCCTGGATTGATCAAGTCTAGTCAGGTGATCCGGCCCAAAAATCATACTTTGGGATGCCAAAAAGGGAGGGCCTGGACTAGATTGGTCAGTAACAGTCAGGTGGTCAAATTAGGCTGAAACAACTAAGGCGTTTAAAAAAGCATGACAGAGAAGGTGTGGCAGCTGACTACTCTCAGCTCCACCACCCACTAGTCATGTCCACCAGCATCAAGGGACTCTGACGGTGAACCGGATTGGTGAGACACTCATTGTTAAGGCATTTTGCTTGCCTATTTTACCATCAATACTGTTTGCTATCCTATCAATAAACATTGCATACATATTAAATGCAGGCGTGGTCCTTCTTGGGTGCTGTGTAGTTGAAAGATCCTGTGCAGCACTGAAGCCACTGAAAGCCAGTTGGGCAAAGGGGGGTTGCCCCTAGGTGGCGCTGCAACGCTACCACCCATCACAATGATTGAAGTAAGCCCACTCACTCACTAATTTGCTCTCTCTTTTTCCCCTATGCCCTGCTCCCCATGGGGCAATCACTTAGGGGCTTCCCAAGGCTGTCCCCCTGTGGGGCGATCTCCTGTGAACTGAAGATGCCCAGCCACTTGGGAGCTTCCCAAAGCTGCCCCCCATGAGGTGATCTCTCTGCAAGCAGAAGAGGGCCCACTACTTGGGGACTTCAAAATAACTAACCAAAAAATGTAACCAAGTGTTATATATCACACCTCAGCTGGCCCCTGTGGGGCAATCTCTCCGTGAGAGCAGGCACCTGCCGAAGTCTCTCTCTCTCTGGCACACCCAGAAACACCTACAAGTTCTGCCCCTCCTGTGATGGTGTCTGCAAGTTGAGACCCCAGCACGTCTTGGGGATAATACATTAGCAGTGCTGCTGCTCATGCTTGCTTGCCCGCCCACCTGCTCCTCTGATGCCACCTGCCTGCTCTGCCTCTGCCACCTGCTGATGCCCGCTGATGCCTCTGCCAGAGCCTCTCACACACACAGAAATCCTACCCCTTCCGGGGTGCTGTCTGCAAGTTGAGACCTCGGCTCATCTAGGGGTTAAATAATACTATCAGTGCTGCTGCTCATGTCTGCCAGCCTGCCACCCACCTGCTCCTCCACTGCTGGGTTTCCCTGAGCTGGCTGTCGACTCGGAGTGAGGGAGCACACTTGAGACTTCCCCTAGGTCTCTCTCTTGATGCCTCCCCCAAAGTTCAAAACACCGGATGAGTGGCTGCACCCTCCTCTGTCTTTCACTATATTCTAACACACACCAAAGGCAATCTCTGCAAGTTGATACCATGTAATATAGGGTAGTGCCAACTACCAGTGCCCGCCTGCCATTCCATCTACCTCACATGGTGCCATTAGGCCACTCTGGGGCACACTCGGCAAGTTGAAGCCTTAACTTTGTGTCAGGTAGAGATCTGACAAGCTGTATATATAAAGAGACTCTGCCACCTGCCAGAACCACAGAGGGATAAAAGATGGGACAGGCAAAATTGTCTGGTAACAACAAATTTAACTTTTACTAAATAATTTCAAAAATAATTTTAAAAATTAAGAAAACAAACAGCTGAATTATGTACAAAAAAGAAAAAAAAGCAGTACTTAATATTCTTCTACCCCTGGAACATTAGGGAAATGGGACAATGGTCCATGGGGAACTGGTGTAGGGACCTTGGGGACCTCTACCCCATGCCCCCTTGCAGCATCAAGGGCACCTGACATTAATCCCTGCCAGTGTACAAGGGATTGGCGATACACCCTACAGCCTCCTTTTCATGGTAAAGGTACTTGGCATGTGCCTTCACCTGCCACTCCCTTTTGCAAACCGCCCAGCACCGCCCAACAAGATTTTCTTCCAGGTCCCTCATTGAAGACTGGAACCCCTCAATAAAGTTGCTGGTGGTGTTCTGCAACACCCCACAAAATGCCCTCACTTCAGGGGTGTCATCTTTTTCATTTGGGGCTGGGGAATCAGAGGAGTTGGAGGAGGGAGAATGGCAGAGACATCAGTTCCTGAGGGAGCTCCTTCTCCCCTGACTTCGATCTTCCTCCCTCTGTCTGCCAGTGCCACACCCACTCCTCTTCCCCACAATGAGGTGGACTGACTGTAGTGGCTTATTTATTTATTTATAAAATAATTTAATACCCTGCCCCTCCTGCTCCAAGCAGCCTGGGGCAGCTTACAATATTAAAACACATAAAAACAGTAAAATCATAAAGTGGGAAGCACCAAACCAAACCACCCCCTCCCCATCTTCCTCCCCCCATCCCACCCTACACCCTATCTCCCTCACCAAAAGCTTATGAGGCCGGATGTTGACCCCTGCGACACCCTTGTGATTTTTTTTCGCAGATCTAAAGAACATAAGTAGACAGGAACATAAGAAGTGCCATACTGGGTCAGACCAACGGTCCATCAAACTCTGCATCCTGTTTCCACAAGTGACCTATCTCAGACTCTGGGGAGGACTTCCTAACAGGTAGGGTTGAAGCGGCAACTCCTTTTTCTGTGCTGATATTTTATTCCACCATTTCAGAATTGCCAGCGACTTTCCGCAACTTTTCCGATGGCTTTCCACTAATTCCACGCCCTTTGCTTTACAACATTGGAATTATCAGGAAGTGTTGGAAAGTGTCGGAATAATGTTGGAAAGTGTCGGAATAATCTAGGAAAGCGTCGGAAGAAACAAAAATTGGTCACCTACCTCGGTGAATTTGTTTCTTCTCTGGTGAGCTGGCAGTGATCCGCTGGGTAGCTCTGCGGATGACCGTCAGGAGGCAGAAGAAAAGAAGAAGCCTTCTGCGCATGCGTGGAGCTGCCCGCCATCTTAGCCAGTCTTATATCCAAGCCAAGGCATGTCTCCACCACTGGAATCACTCAAGAACAACATTAATGCGTTCCTCCCCAAAATACTTCCCAGTGCAAGAGGCTGTGGAGCAAGAGGCTGAGGAGATTCAGGAAAAACATGCTTCTTCCTATGTAATATACACTATCAAAAAACAATCCTAACTATTACCTATACCTAAGAAAAACGAGATAAAGGTACCAATGCTTAACTAATTATTATTATTATTATTATTATTATTATTTTTAATTACACCCCTAGAATACCCCCCTATCTAGAAGTTTGCTGTTTGACAGGGAGGGCCGGATCACTGCCAGCTCACCAGAGAAGAAACAAATTCACCGAGGTAGGTGACCAATTTTTGTTTCTCTCTCTGTCTCCTGGCAGTGATCCGCTGGGATGTACCCAAGCCCAAATACCTCAAGGGTGGGAACAAACAGCCCCGGGAGCCTCCAGGACCGCTTGCAGGACCCTCCTGCCAAACGCCGCTTCAGCAGATTTGAACAGGTCCAGTTTGTAATGTTTAACAAAAGTATGCAGGGAAGACCAAGTGGCCGCCCTGCATACTTCTGAATACGAAGCCCTAGATTTAAAGGCATAGGAGGTAGCCGCACTCCTAACCGAGTGGGCCCAAATCTGGAGAGGGGGAACCTTATGTTTGGCTTTATAGGCCTCAATGATACATTGGCGAACCCATTGAGAAATCAGAGACTTGGAGGCCTTCTTTCCCCCATAGGAAGGTCTAATGTTAATGAACAAGGCTGAGGTTGACTGAACAGACCTAGTTCTCCTCAAGTAGATTTTAAGAGCTCTCCTCACATCCAAGGTGTGCCATATTTTTTCCTTAGGGTGAGTGGGATTAGGACAGAAGGATGGTAAAACTACGTCCTGAGACCTATGGAAGGCCGAATTAACCTTCGGGATGAACGCCTCGTCCATTCGGAGGCTAACTGACTGCTTACTGAAAAGGCAGAAATTATCCTCCATGGACAGGGCTCCCAATTCAGAAACCCTTCTGGCGGACGTGACTGCTACTAAAAACACCACCTTTAAGGATAACATGTACAGAGAGACATGTTTAAGCGGTTCAAAAGGAGCACATGTTAAAGTGTCCAGAACCAAACTGAGGCTCCAGGAAGGGCGTCTATGCACTACAGGTGGGGAGATATTCCTGGCTGCCCTCAGAAACTGTGACATGTCTGTGCGGTAAGAACCTTTTCTTTGAAATGGATTGCAGCACCGAAGAAATGGCAGCAGCTTGGTGTGCCAGTGTATTCGGGCGCAAACCCCTATCTAAACCTTCCTGAAGAAATTGGAGGATAGTCTGAACCCGTGCTAAACATGGGTCTAACCCCCGATCTATTGCCCATAGAGCAAAAACTTTCCATGTAGCCCCATAAATTTTACGAGTTGCTGGTCTCCTAGCCTGCTGTAACGTATTCAATACAGCCTCCGAGTAACCTGCCCCCCTTAGTGCTGAGCATTCAAGTGCCACGCTGTTAATTTTAGTGTTGTGATGGAGCTGCACCACAGAGGGCCCTGCAGTAGTAGATCTGGGCGCAGTGGTAGGGTGATCGGAGGTTCTTGACCCAGCTCGACCAGGTCGGAGAACCAAGGTCTCCTGGGCCACCAAGGAGCGATGAGAATTACGTGTGCTGCCTGGTTGATGATCCTTGCTACAACTCTTGACAGGAGGGGCGTTGGTGGGAAGGCATATAACAGGCCGCTCGGCCACTTGTGATTGAGGGCGTCCACCGCCTCTGAGAACTTGTCCTGTGCCTTTGACATGTAACGAGGTGTCTTCCGGTTGTCTTGAGATGCGAAAAGATCCATCTTCGGATAACCAAACTGTGTTGCTAGGTACCTGAAGACCTCCGGGTGGAGGCCCCACTCGTGTGGGTCCATTGACTGGCGACTTAACCAATCCGCTTGTATATTCTGCACCCCTTTTATATGAAGAGCCTTCAGGGAACTCAGATTGTTCTCCGCCCAGGTGAATAGACATACAGCTTCCTGATGTAAGAGCCTGGATCTCGAGCCCCCCTGGTGATTTACGTATGCTTTTGCTGTTATGTTGTCAGTATATACCAGGACATGTGAGTTGCCGATGTCGTGGGCTAGATTCTGGAGGGTCAGACGGATCGCCGTCATCTCGAGGACATTGATGCTCAATTGTGATTGCTGATGGGACCACACTCCCTGAACCGACCTCGATCCCATATGGGATTTTCAGACTCGCATCTGTCGTGACTATCACTCTTTCCGGTTCTTCCAAGGGTACGCCTGTCTGAAAGGCGGCGGGGCCTAACCACCAGGACATTGAGTTTGATAGGCTTCTTGGGAGCTTGACCCAGGGATTTTTGCCACTGGTAAGCTCTAGCTGAAAAGGCCTCAGCAGCTGCTGCAAGGGGCGAAGGTGGAATCTCGCCCACTGTACCTGTTTCGTGCAGGAGACTAGGAGGCCCAACAGCTGCGCAAGGTTCTTTAACCTTGCTTGTCTCTGGTGTCTTAAGAGGCGGATTCTCTGCCTGATCTTGTCTTGCCTTTCCAAGGGGATGAAGGCTGCTCCTAAGATTGTATCGATGGAGACCCCCAGGTGGTCAATGATGTGTGTCGGGGAGAGATGGCTTTTGGCTCGATTCACTAGAAAGCCGTGGATCCCCAGGTATTGAATGGTCCTGTCGAGATCCCTGTGAAGCTTGGAGAGGCTCTGTGCCCGTAGAAGGATGTCGTCCAGGTACGGGTATAAATGGATCCCCTCCTTGCGAAGGTTTGCCACTAGTGGTACGAGTACCTTGGTGAAGGCCCGTGGAGCTGTTGAGAGGCCGAACGGAAGGGCCTTGAATTGGAAATGTGTCCCCAGGTAGCAGAATCTCAGTCATTGCCGGTGTGGTTCCCAAATTGGAATGTGGAGGTAAGCATCCCTGAGGTCCAGGGATGCTATCCAGTCCCGTCTCCTGATGGTACGACATATCGATGTTACTGTTTCCATCTTGAATCTCTGGGTCCGCACCGACCTGTTTAGTCGCTTGAGGTCTAGGACAGCTCGCCAGGATCCCGACTTCTTGGGGACTAAGAAGAGGAGAGAGTAAAGGCCCTGTCCGCACTGCTCCGAGGGAACTAGTTCTATTGCTCCAATGTCCTTGAGCCGCTGTAATTCCTGGAGCATGGCCAGGTGCTTTTGGTCGTTGCCCGATCTTGGGGATATGATGAACGCTTGCGACGGGGTGCGCCTGAACTCTAGCTTGTAGCCGGGGTTTACACATTGCAGGACCCAGGCATCGGAGACGGACTGCGCCCACTCTTCTGAAAAAAAGTGCAGTCTGCCTCCCACTTCTAAGTCCCCTGGATAGTCATGCCTCTTGTTTTCGGTTGTTTGGTGTGAAAACCTTGGGCTTCTGTTTGTCCTGTCTAAAGGGTTGACCCCTACCTCCTCTCTGGGAGAAGAAACGTCCAGGTTGGCCGTGTCTATACTGATTATGGAATCTTCTGTTTGATCGATAGCCAGAACCATATCCCCCCCTGGGTTTGAAACTGGAACCTCGAAAAAGATGTTTCTTAGACCCCATGTGCTGCAAAGACTTCTGTTTGGATTTGTCGTTAGTGTCTGCTAATACTTTTTCCAAACAGATCCCAAACAATTAAAAACCTTTGTAGGGGGCGGAAGTGAGGAGGTTTTTGGCTGTATTATCGCCATCCCACGACCTGAGCCAAAGCTTGCGCCTGGCTGAAATCGAATTAGCAACTGACCTGGCTGACTACAACATTGCATCCATCGTGGCGTCGGCCAAAAAGGAGGAAGCCAAATTAATTCTTGAGGATAAGACCTGAGCTCTCCTATCTGAGATACTCGGGTCTTGTGCTTCTTGAAGCCACGCCATTAGAGCTCTAGTTACACAGGAGGAGATAACGTTTATCCTCACTGCTGAGGAAGAAGACTCTAAACCCCTTCATAAGGCGTTCTCGACTGCCCTGTCTGTTGCATCTTTTGGGTAGCAGTCTCCCTCCATTGGAAAAACAGTCTGCTTAGCAAGAGGGACTGCAGCTGCGTCTACTTTGGGGTTTTTAAATAGTGGCTCTTTACGTCTAGACAAGGCATATAAGGAGGACTGAGTCTTATTCATCCTCTGTCCTTTCTCAGGGTGTTTCCATTCCTGAATGATGAGCCTCTCAAATGCCTTATCTAAAGGAAAACCTGGGTCCTTCCCATGAACAGAAGGTATATAACTCCCGGTCCTCCTCCTCCTGGGAGTCAGAAGACGCTTCCTTGACTGGCTTTTCCAGCAATTTGAGAGTCTTCACAACCTGTGGCAAAAATTCCCCTTTGCGCTGGAAGGGGAAATGCCTGTCCCTGTCCTGGGCCTCTTGGGAATGGGCGTGAGGATCCAAGTCCTCTAAATCCTCCCATTCCAAGTCTGAGTCTGAAGCTAACTCAGAGGAGGCTTGGATTCTAGGCCTTTTTGGTTGGGGTTCATCCCCACTCTCACCCTCAGAAGACTGAGGTGACTCCAGGATCCTGGCAGAAGAGGCCTGTAGATGGCGCTTGGCTGCCTTAGCCTTTCCCTTGTATGGGGCTTTTCCCGCTCTCCCTTCTTGATGGGCCAATGAGGGCCCTGATCTCCCTGGTGCTGGTGGGGCATTGCTCACCCCAGAGCCCTGAGGAGAGGCCTCGTGGGGGGCCTGAAGAACAGCTTCTGAACCCTGGGAAGGGTTAACTGGGGGCAGAACATTAGGGGGCCCACTCTGTACCTTGACCAGGCGCTCCAGAGCGAGGACGATCCTGTCGAGCCTTGCCACCATGCCAGGAGCTTCTGCTCTCTCAGGTCCCTGAGAGTAGGCAGATTGCTGACATTCCCCTGCTTCAGCTCCCTCCATGACCTGTGCCTGAACGCTGGGGTGGAAGCGTGAACAAGAGGGGCTGTGAGGCCGGCGCGGCTGGGCCCTACCCCCGCAGGCAGTGTAGCGGCCCGAAGCGGGGGGAGACTTACTACGCCGGGACTCCACGGCAACTAAGCCGTTGGGGTAGGCTGCCGCCTCTTCTCCCCGGAGTCCAACTACTCCCCGGTTCCCGGGCGATCTGCGCGGCAACCTGGCAGGCTATCGCTTGAGTTTTCCCTTTTCTGGGAGGGAGACTCGTGCCCTGATGCCCTGCTTACTCTTCGCTTGATTTCAAGTCCTAACTGAATGTTTTATAATTTTTTGTCTTTCAGACGCTGAAAAGCGCGCCTCCGATGGCCGAGGCAGAAGAAAGACTGGCTAAGATGGCGGGCAGCTCCACGCATGCGCAGAAGGCTTCTTCTTTTCTTCTGCCTCCTGACGGTCATCCGCAGAGCTACCCAGCGGATCACTGCCAGGAGACAGAGAGAGAAACATTGTTCTGCTACTTTTGCACCATGACAGCAAAGTGCTGGCAGAAGTAGCGGAATGAAAGTAGCGGAATGAATGTTTCTGTTGCACCATGCCATTCATTGCAGAAGAGCTCTTTCCGTCGGAAACAGCTACCGTGGAGGCTTGCCATTTCAGCCCTACTAACAGGTCATAGGGCAATAATCCATTCCCTGTTGTTCCAGCCCTCTGCCTTACCTTGCATTGTGCGAAGCTGCCTTGTGGGGTCTGGAAATACTTCCATTCTGCAGATCTTGTAAGCCTGTTTTGGCTCCGGGAACGTGTTGGCTTTGGGCTTTTGCCAGCATCACCCTCTCTGAAGCAAGAACACATAGCACCTACATAATATTATGCAATCATGGCGATGCTTCCAGTCCTTCCCAGCCTAATACCCTATTTCCCACACCAATTGGATGGGTTGTGCCTCCTTGCCTCTTTCCCTTTCTACCACCTACACCACCTCCTGGGGTGCTGTTTTTAAGATGAGACCCTGGCACATCCTGGGGTGCTACTACCAGTGCTGTTGCTGCTCATGCCTGACTGCCCACCCACCTGCCAGCCCGCTCCTCCATCACCACCTGGTGATACCTGCTGCTGCCTCTGCCAGAGCCTCTCTCTCTGGCATGCCAACAAATACTGCCCCTCTCGGGGTGCTGTCTGCAAGTTGAGACCCTGGCACTGGTGCTACCACCTGTGCTGCTGCTGCTCATGCCTGACTGCCCGCCCACTTATGATTCATCTTTCTCTAAAGAACACTATTCTTGTCCCTCCCTCCTCTAAGTTCTATGGAAAACTAAAGAAAGAAAGAAAAACAATTTTTACAAACCTGGCACCTCTTCACCTCCTCTGATGAAGAGCCCAATTCCACCACCTCATGCGATGGTCCAGCCTCCTCTTCCATGGCTTGAGATTCCACCTTCACCTGGACCTTCCTGCTTCCTTTCATCAGGCACAGGCAAGCAGGCACTCAAAAAACACACAGACTCGCACACCACTATACAACACACAGCCAGCCCCACCCCCACCCCCACAGCCAATCAAAGTTCCAAAAATGAGACTGAGAAAAACATCTTCGTTGGAAATCGATATCGCTAATGACACCTATAACTAAAAATGACACTTTGTTACTAACGATGACAGGCTTTTAATAACGATAAGGAAAATGAAAACGACATGGGCGCCTGGTGTACACCCCTACCTGGGAGCTTCCTACATCTCAAGCCCTGCAGACCCATAAATTAATCATATATTGTTTCTAGATTATTTATGATCCTCATGGTTTCGTCCTGCCACCTGAATTGCTACAAGCCCAGAGCTCCCTGCATTTGTGTGGGCCCATATTTTACACCAGAGTTTCTTAAGTCATGTCATCATTTCATGCTTATTCTTGGCCCCTTTGAATTGGGGGACCCTGTCGGCCACCCCAACGTAGGGGACCCTGTCTGATTGCACAGTCTGCACTTGCCTGGATCTGGCCCTGTGAAGAGGACTGAGAAAATCCGCATGGGATTAGTTTTGGTTTTTCAGCTCTGTCCCCTCTAGCACCTGAGAGCTATCATGTAGGAAAACCATAGCAGGACATAACCCATGATCCCCCTCTGCAGCCACTCCACATCCAGGGCCTTCCATGTGATAAAAAGATATTTCTTCCGTTTCTTTCAGAGCACTCATATTCACACAGGAATAGGGTAGGCTTGGTTTTAACCCAAAACCTGTGTTAAACTGAAAGGGAAAAATAAAATAATTTCTAAACTTGCCACTGTATTTTAATTGCTACAATAATATGATAATTCCCTTCATTGAACTATCATACAAACAAGACTTGGAATGTGTCAAAGTGCTTCCCTGAAACAAGTTAATAGTCAATCCAAATTCTTTGGAATCCCTGTTAAGTAAGAGAACAGTCGCTCTGGATTTAAAAACATGAACAGAAAGAGCCCATCCAGGATGACACAGGCTGCCACTGGGCCCCAGGAATTCTCTTTAGTTAAAACAACAAGCTGTGCAGCATCTGCTGATCCTCAGGCAGAAGAACATCACCAGTGTACAGGAGGGGGAAGCTGTACATAAAGCAGCAAAACCTTGACATCTATGTGCTGCTGAACTGTCAGTGGCTGCAAAGAATGGAGGCTTGAAGTGAAGTGTAGATTTGAATTAGTGCCCTTGCAGCGGTGTTTCACATTAACTGGAGTCTAGGATGCAGTATGTTAGCCTAGTATGAAAGGATGCAGTACGTTAGTCTAGTATGAAGAAGGGGCAGGGGGGAAGAGGAGGAATCTTGGTAATCAATATCGGAAGTGACAAAAGCCTCTTCAGCTTAGCAATATTTTGCAAACAAAAAAAAGTACCTGGCAATAAGTCATAAATATCACTCCAAAGATAATAGACAGCATATGCTCTTGGCCTAACCTTATTATCAGGGGCTTTCAAAGCTCTCACTGGGGGTCTTATGCATCGGGAAATCTGTGCATTGTTATGAATGGCTAACTGCTTCTTCATTTTAGTTTTCTGTCCCAGGAGGAATTTTGGCAAGTAAAAAAAAATGTCACTCATGCTGAAGATAAACCATGAAAGGTTACAGAGCAGGGAACGGCCCTCAATATTGCACAGAGGCATACATATCTTATATTAGATAGCAGCCCTTTCAACTCTGTTACCTTTACTTGTATGTGTCTTTGTGTGTGCATGTGAGTTAGCAATAATATTGTACGTGCACATGCTAAAAATACAAAAATCACTCCACTACCCATCTCCTTCTCGCTCATAAATGACAACAGAGATTAATTGCTTCAGGCCCAGGCTCTCCACATCTGAAGTTGTGTGGGCCCATGTTTTGCACCAGTACTTCGATATGGAATAATGAAAGTGTATCCATTACATGACATCGGGCATCTTTTTTTCTATTTCAAAAAGTGGGTAGTAAATGTGGTGAGTTTTTCATAGAATTGGAAGGAACCTCAAGGGTCTCTCATCCAACCCCCTGCTTGGATGCAGGATGACTGCAGTCATAACATCCCTGACAGATGGCCGTCCAGCCTCTTTCTGTGAACCTTATCCCTTATCCCGCAGATAAGCAGGCCTGGGCCCTGCTTATCTGCGGGACCGCCTCACTCCCCATGTGCCCGTGCGACCCTTGAGATCATCCGTGGGAGCCTTTTTTTGGAGGTTCCCCGGGTGAGGCGGGTGGCCACCGCTGTTAGATCTTTTTCGGTGGCCGCCCCTGTGCTGTGGAATTTGCCCCCGGAGGAAGCTCGGTTGGCTCCCCCTCTCCTGCTGTTTCAGTGTATATGTAAGACCTGGCTGTTCCGTCAGGCTTTTGGCAAGGGGGGTGGGGGTTTCCCCCACATATTGTATTTTTAAATTGTTTTTAAAAATTTTGTATTGTTTTTATTGAATGCTGTTCACCGCCCCGGGATGCCCTGAGGGCAGGAGGGGCGGGATATACATTTTAAATAAATAAACCTCCCACAATGGAAAGCCGATAGTCTCCCCAAGCAACTTGTTCTTTTGTGGCACATCTCTTACTCTCTTACCCTCTCAGCTAGTACTAAAATTAGGGTCACTCCATGAAACTCATGGGTAGCAAGTTTAAAACAAATAAAAGAAAAAAAAAAATTCACTCAGCATATAATTGGGTTGTGGAATCTACTGCCAGAGGCTATGGTAAGGGCCAGTACTATAGCTGAGTTTGAAGAGGTTTGGACAAGTTTCTGGAAGATAGGTCCATTAGCAGCTATTAGCCAGACAGGATCAGGGAACATGACGGGAGCTGGGGGAAAACAACAGGGAATGGATCCCCCATCGTGACCTGTTGGGTGCTTCTCCCAAGCCACCGTGATTGGCCACTGTCGGAGACAGGATGCTGGGCTAGATGGACCATTGGTCTGACCCAGTATGGCACTTCTTATGTTCTTACTGTTAGATAGTTTTTCCTGCTATTTAATCAAACCCTACCTTCCTGTAATAAGCCCATTATTTCTACTCCTGCAAAATTAACAACTTTTTCAGCTCACTTAAGCGAGGTGATCATTTTCAGACCTCTTGATTTCCATAGTTCATACCTAGGAAGAGTCAAGCTTTTGGAGTAGTATTTTATTTAATGAGCACAAGTAGCTTAGACTGAGAATCACCTTCTTTTTGTTCTCTTTAGAACTCTGGAAAATTAACTGTACATCACGGTGCATTGAATATGTAAATAAGTGTCAGAAAAACTGGAACTGAAAATGATTAGACTTACAGGGCATAAAAAATAGATTTGGAAAAGATAGTGGTATATTTTTATCTGCTAATACCGTCACCTTTTGTCTTACCTTTTCCCATTCATTTGCATACAGAGATAATATATTAATACTTTCCTTTGTACTTAGCCCTTTTCATCTGTATACCTGAAAGCTCCTTATAAAAGGGTCCAATGACTTGTTTGTACTTGAAGTAATGTTGTTGTTGAAAACTTAGGAGACACCGGGATCAGAAGATTCAAAGCCTATTTCCAGAACCTGAGGCTTCTGTATAACAAAGACAAAAATACAGCCCAGCAAGCAGCCAACAAGAACAGAAGGTGAAATTAGATTAACTGATTATTACAACCAAAGTATTAAACAATTGTTGAGTTAAAGAATGTCCATTGAAAACAAAGCCTTCAAGCAACCATAAGAGAGTTACATTTTCAAAACAAATCAAGAGAGCATCTTACATCGGAACACTCCAGTCTCTAATCTGTACAGCAGCTATGGAGCTAGTAAGCACCCAAGTGCCCATCTTGGAGTAAGAATAACGCAGATTTCCTATTAGAGATGATGTTATTGCCTCAGTCTGCTGTTTCTCCTAACTGTTTCAGTGATTGCAGGAATACAGCAAATTAACTGCTTGTAATTTAGTGTGAATTCATCCTCCCCTGGTAAAAATATTCAATTTCCCATAAACGTGGGGGGGTTTTGTGAGAGACTACTAATGCTATTATGGCTGCATCACCCGTGGCGTGTGGATTTCAGCTAGTCAAGCCAAGACATTATCACAAGTGATAGCCTGGACAGTTTTAAAGTCCCTCACATTCAGAATTTAAAAGAATCCATTAGGAAACACCAGCATAGTCTTGAAAGACAAAACTGAACCAAACGTACTTCCTCAGATGTGAGAACAATTTGAAGTGTGGCATGCTACCAACATGGCAGCCAACAAGGCCCAGGTGTACACCACATGAGGAGGTGAAATGTGATTGAGAGGAAAGACAATCATCCAAGATGAATCACTGTCTCTCTTACGTACAGTTTAAGTTGGAGCTCAGAATATCTTTTTGTCCAGATGCAAGAAATGAGTTTGAGATGGAATCCGAAAAATGTTTTAAGTGCTGTTTTGGAAAACACAGTGAAAAACTTTTGTTCATTCAGTCTGTTTACACCACCCATACGGACAGCAATCAGCAGCGATTCACATCATTCCTATCCTGAATGTAATTTTAATAAAAAGAACAGTGTTTCATGTACCAAGCAGTCATGTTGCTTGCAAAGCTTTCCCCCTCCCCCCTCCCACCTTCATGTAAGGAGCACAAATTCTGTTGGGGCACAAATCCCTACAGAGTCCAAAACACAGTTCCATTCATACACTGGTTCGATCCATCTCATAGCACTCTCTATTTACAGGATACAAAGTGCCAAGTCCTTATGTACATTCACAAACAAACATTCTTTTTCCAGCCCCAAACCCCTTCAAAATGTGGCTTCCTTCAGTGGAAGGGGAGCCCTTTCCTGGACTCCAGACACTCGGTGTAGGCAAGTCTGAGCACTCTCTGTCAGACACCCAGCCAAGTCCAGGTCAAGTAGCAACAGGACCTGGACCAGGGTGAGTCATGACAGGATTGAGGGAAGGCAAGTTAGTTCTGAACAGGGTTGAGGGAAGGTTCAACTGGAGATGACCTAGTATGCAACAAAAGGTCAGAATCAAAGGCAAGCCAAATCAGGTAACAAACTGAAAGACAATCCAGAAAATGGGGTCCAAGAACAAGCCCGGGGTCTAAGCCAAAAGTCAGTCCAATATAGACAGGAAGGGCTGAAGAGGGAAACAGGGCTGGGGAAGAGGGAACTGGGCAGGCCAAGGACTAGGCTGCAAAACAAGCTGGCAGGGTTCAGGAACCAAGAGGCAGTGAGGCTGCGAGGCTGAGGCACCAATACAGAGAACTAAGTTTTGCTCTGCCTCACTTCCTCTTCCTGTCATTATAGGGCTGCAGGAGTGACTTGATAGATAAGGTGGCTTGATATCTCTATTAAAATCACAAACATTCTACTTGTTATAAAATCACAATAATTTATCCTATGAGATTGACATTTTAAGGGGTAGAAGCTGTCCAGATTTCAGACAGATTGTCTGAGAAACAGCTTGAGTGATAAGACTAAATTTTGAAGGCGGAATTGTTTTTTCTCCCTTTTGTGACATTGGGTGATTTCAGACGTTACGTTGGGGGCATTCCCCCGGCTGAACCACAGTCAAACGCGGCCCACGTTTGACTGTGGTGCACATCTGTTGGCTCTCCGCCAGATATGCACCACAGTCAAACGCAGGCCGCATTTGCATTCACCACACTTCTGGACCCCCGGATGCGAGGAGGTCGAGAAGTGTGGTGAATAGCCACCATGGCTGTGGTGACCAGAAAGTAACATCTGGTTACTTACTGTTCACCGCAGTCAATGGCATTCATCCCTGCCTGTGGTTGCGGCAGCGGCCGGATTGGCCGCTGCAGTCACCCATCAGAAAGGGGAAGAGCCACCGGGGAACGTGGGGGGCGGGGCTGTGCGGCAGCACGCTGCACCGTGCGGCCCCACCCCCTCCAGGGGGTGCCCTTTTAGACGTTACAGTTGGGCGCTTTCACCACGGGCCATGGGGTGGTTTAGACCACGGCCGGGGGCGAAGGGGGGAACATCTTTTGGCTCGTCCCTTCACACCCGGCCGTGGTCCGAATCACCCCATGGCCCATGGTGAAAGCGCCTGGTCATAACATCTGAAATCACCCATTTTCTGTTGATTCGCAAAATTAAGTTATTCATGTGGGAGTGTAGAGTTGTCAGTGGGCAGGGAAGCCAGAGGGAGCACGCATTCAAAGTCTAGGATTACTTAATTCAGCCACCCAAAATGGCCCCAGAAGAGGCACAGTATACCCACTGCTCTGCAGTGGTGAATTGGTGGCCTGATCACGGCAACTCCACCATCATGCACATCTAGTGCAGACTCATGGCAAGGAGCTGGGCACCACAAGGAAGGATGCACAGAGACCACTCCATGACCCAGAATGGGCAATGCTTTTGGCAATACAATGCTGGAACTAGAGGCAGGAACACACCTCTGCATGGGCTGCTAGCAGATGGGATGAAACCATTCCACATCCCACCTGTTGAGCACCAGGCCATTCCTTCACAATGTATTCACGTACTGATTCAGATACCTGAAACGGTACCTGAAAATGCGGGCATTACCCACAGGTAACAAATCAGGTACCTGTTTCAGTTCTACACTTTTATGCTTTCTGGGACACAACTGAATTTGTAAGAGCCTTAAATCTGCTCTTAAACCAAAGGATTTTTGAACATAGAATATTACTTCAATCCAACCAGGAGCTAAATGCGGCCTGGTAGGACAGGAGACCCATTAGACTGTCAGGATGCAGGAGCAGAGCCTAATGAGCTGGAACAAGAGCCTGAAACAGAGCACAGGGGTGGCACTACAGAAGAAACCAGGGTGCTGCTTTTAGTCATGGGTCCTAACACCTACCTGGCTTGGCCCTCCTAGCCAGCCAGACCCTCCATTTTATTCAGGTTATTGGGGGGAAAGTTTCCAGCTGTTTTTATTCCCTCCCCTCCAAGCTTCAAGCTCTAAAGGAAAATTATCTAGCGCTACACATTGCCTTCCCCTTTGTCTGATTTTTGGCCAAATATTCTATAGCAGACATTGACCACCGCTGGCCAGATGTTCCTGCCCTTTTGCAAGCTGAGGTCAAATTAGTCATCCCCTATTGGCTCATTAACCCCTTGAGTCAAGATGATTGTGGTTGGTCTCAAATGTGCTGCACCCTGCAACTATCTAGGGTGGTCCATTATACACTGCTAGTGATATGAAAATAGAGAATTAAGAATAGGTGAAACAGAAAACCATTATTATAAAGGGATGATTTTTAGGTTTATGCACTAACACAGGTGTTCATGGCATTACAGACAAATAAAAGCTGACAAAGACTTGCAAAGGCCAAACGATAAAATGACCCAATCTTGCAAAATCCTTACACAAGGAAAATAGTCGCATTCATGTAAGATAATTCACTCATGTGAGTAAAAATCTGCAAGTCTAAGTGATACATTGTAAAGTCAAAGGAAGTGAAGAATGAAAGAAAGATTAACACATTCTCAAATTGTTGAGTTTTGATGTAAATCTTGTACTTTTATTTTTAATTAATTAACTTAGAATACATAGAGGCATATGAAAGTACCCTTACGAGAGACCTGCCACAGTCCCTATTCCTACCTGCCTAATGAAATCTCTTATATTGCCTCTGGAAAATGCTTAGACTTGTGCTTTGATGAACTTCCAGAGGGAAGAAGTTCCATAGTAGTGGTTCAGCCAGTGAGAATACCTCTCTGCACCACTTTGCCATGTTGACAAGATAGGCTGATTGCCAGGATCACAGAGAAGTATAGGGGCAGCAGTGATCTTTCACATATTACCTAGACAAAACACATATTACCTAGACAAAAAACCTTCGGTTTAAGAAGTTCGTTAAGGCAGCATTACAAATTATACTCAAACGTTAACATGACAGTAAATTGTATGTTAAGGCAACTTTATTAAATATCACACCAATCTATACATTTTTCTTTTCTCATTCATTAATTAAAAAATTATGACTTAACTGGAATTAAACTGTATGCATTCCTCATCACGTATAAGTATTGTTCAGTCACCCTACCACACATATGCAGCTTAATTTCAGTTAAGTCATAACTTTGAGGAAAGGTCATTTGGGGAAAGGTCAGTCCCGCCTCTCCTGCACCTCTCTCCCATGCAAAGTGACAGCCAGGTGTCCCTGGATACTGCCGTGGGGTCTGCTAGCTGTCACTTTGTATGGGCAGGAGG
>QEPC01003520.1:268865-283701 GCA_003113815.1 Sphenodon punctatus | reverse complement strand
GGGGCACATGGGGACATGGTGAGAGCACATGGGGGAGGGGAGAGGGGGCACATGGTGGGGGGAGGGGACACACAGGGACATGGTGGGGGGGCACACAGGCGGAGGGGGAGCTGGGGGACATGGTGGGGGATTTGGAATGTGGTTTTTGTTCACTTGATGATGTGGAGTGTTAAATACTAATTCCCCCCAATGCACATGCAGCAAAGGGTGAAGGGGAATTAGTATTTAATGCCTCATGATTCAATTGAGGTTTTGAAATCCTGAGATGTAACTGTTAGTCTGGTGATTTTAGGTGTTTTCAAAATGCTGGAAATGTGATGCTTGTGATAAAACTGAGGTTTTGAAATCCTGAGATTTAACTGTGAGTCTGGTGATTCATGGGCCTTAATATTCCCCCCCCCCAACACACACACACACACACACACACACAGCAGAGGGCAAGAATTCTGCTTCAGAAGGGACTTCTGAAGCAGGGACTGGGGTCCCTCCAACACACATGCAGCAAGTTCCTTCTGTCTGAAGCAGTATTCTTGCCCTCTGCTGCATTGGGGGGGTGGGGGGGGAGGAATTTTAAGGCCCCATAAATCACACAAAATTTTTTTTTTTTAAAAAAAAGCCACACAGAAACCACATGCGAACTGTGTTTTGTTCCAATCCTTGATCTGGTATAAAAAGAACAATCTTGCATGGTCGTTTAGAATGCATGTCAATCCTCCTCCTCGGTATCGTTTATTTTATTTTATATTTTAAGAAAGTATAAATGATGCCTTTGGGGGCTTGTGGGAATGGTTTGGTTTACGTGTGCTTTTCTGGTTTTTATATATCTGTGCATGATGATAGGGCCCTGGGAAAAACGTTGTGTCCTGTGGATCTTTGCTAAAACTGCTTGTAAGTGAGGTTTAAGGTTGTCTGCCTGCTTTTAAACCTGGCAGAGGAGGTGAATATAACCTGCCTAACTGAAATTGCTAGATTAAGTAATGTAATGTCCATTCAATGTTAACCCTGGGAACTCCTTGCTGCTGGGTTATGCCACCTACCGTTGCCCTGGCTCTGCCTACCGTTGCCCTGGCTCCACCCACCATTGCCCTAGCTCCACCCCTAGGCTCACCAGCCTTCCTGCCCCTCCAGTCTCAAAACCCACCAGCCACGCGGCTGGTAACAAGAGTAGAATAGTTATGCACACTCCAAATAATATTCCGTTTTTTATTGATGATAAACCAAGATATAGAGAGAGATTAAACTCAATTTTTCTAAAAACACTTACTAAATGCAGGATCCCTTTTTTATTACTCAAGTGGAATCATCTACTCTTAATTTTCTGGAGGTGTTGTGCACTGAGAACGTCAGTTGAAATCCACAGGCTCTGCAGATGGTTTTACGAAGCCAGCACTAGATTAAGATAAACTCCACATCTCTGATTTATCTGGTTTTGCCTTTTATATTTCTAATGCCTTTGTTTGTGGAACTTAGATATTATTGTCCGCAAATAAATCAGTCTATTGTTTTACCTTACACAGTGGAAATGTTCTTTGCTTGTTGATAAAATACATGTGTCCTGTTACTTTACTGTAAACAAGCCAAGAAAGTGTACCTGAGTTCTCGCATCCTCATAAATGTTGCATCCCTTGTGTCTCCTTCTTTTCCCCCTTCCCTGTCTCCCCTCCCCCTGTAAGCTCTCGGGCAGGGACCGTGTCTATCTTATTTTCTGTAAAGTGCCAGGTACATCGCTGGCGCTATATAAATGCTAATAATAATAATAATAATAAACATATTCTGTTAAAATAAAATCCATTGACACAAGAGGAGTCTCAGTGAAATCGGTTTACCCTGAAGAGTTAAACACAGAGTGAAGATGGTAGAACAACAGAAGAGAAGCCTTCTCCAGTAGATCTGCAACCAGGCACCTGAAGATTCAGGCATCCCTGACAAAGCTGGGGTGCCCGAATCAACCTGGCTGCATTCAGGCACCATCTGTGCCTGAAAGGGAACTGACAGGCTGCTTGATCAGGCTGGCTGGCCTTTGAAAGTGGCAGGCCGCAGCTGGGACTGCTGCAGAGCCCAGGCCAAATCCCGTCACTTTCAAAGGCCGCTTCCCTCCTACAGCACCTCTCCGCTAAGAGGTACTCAGGTGGGGGAGGAGGGTGGAGTGCCAGCTGGCCTTTGAAACTGACAGGCCCCACTGGGACCACAGCAGCCCAGGCCAAAGCCTGTCACTCTCAAAGGCCCATCCCCCTCAAGAGCACCTCTCAGCGGAGACGTGCCATAGGGGATGAAGCACTGGCTGGCCTTTGAAACTGCCAAACCCCAGCTAGGACCACTGGGCTTGTCAGTTTTTCTGGGTATCCAATTGGTTCTTGGGTAGCCAGTTGGGTGCCTGAAAATATGGGCCTTACCCTTCAGTACTCATTTTAGTACCCGTTTCAGTTTAGAATACCTTGTTAAGTATAGACTGAGTATTTTGGAAGATATCCATGACAAAGCAATGAGGAAGGCATAACAGTCTGAAGAGAAAAGTGTTTAATAAAAATACCAGGCTAGAGAGCAGATTGTCTTCAGTGACAGCTGGATCAGGATCAGTATAAATCATTCTACTGACTCCAGTAGCAGTTAGATCAGGTCCATATAAGAACAGTACTGACTGGAGTTACTGGGGAACTATGAGACATGACTAAATATTCTAGGTATATGGAACATTTGTGCATAGATGCTACCCAGCTAAGTCTACACTCCAGATTCACCTGTGCATTTTTCATTACTGAAGAGATAATAATTAATAATTAATGATTAACAATTAACAATTAACCATTAATAAATTTATTTTATAGCATTCCCCCAGTTCTCACAAATAGGGTTTCCAAGCATTAAAATGTGATAAAACTTATAAAATTAACATAAAACAAATCCAAGGGGAAGGTAAAGAGGGAGGGAAAGTACATAAAGGGAAACATGCAATGGACCTAGAAAAACTTGGAGAAAAAATAAATCTTCAGGTGCCAAGAGGTGAGGAGAGAGGAACAGAGACTGACAGTTGCTGAGAGCAAGTTCCACACTGAGGAACCTGTCACAACAAAAGCTCAATCAACTGCCAACTTAAGGCACGATGGGGGGATCCCCAAATAGCAGGTGGTTTCTGAGAGCAGATAACTAGCAAGGGGAGGCTGCAGCAGAAGGTATCAAATATAGCCAGGGCATACACCATTCAGGGCCCTGAAACCAGCTGCGCAATCTTAGGCCGTTTTTAGACGAGTGTGGTGGCGCCCATGTTTGTTTTTCAAAAGATCCGGCAGTCCGTTCTACATGTGACGCTGCCGCCAAATATGCGCATGCCAAATATGTGGGTGATGAGCATCCATTTCTGGCCACGAACTGACCGGGTTGGCAATCGAGGCCGGTCATACGCGGCCAGAAATGGATGTGCATCGCCCGCGCATGTGCGTATTCGGTGGCAGCGTCACGTGTAGAACGGACTGCCTGATCTTTTGAAAAACAAACACGGGAGCCGCCTCTCTCATCTAAAAACAGCCTTAAACTGCTTTTATACGAGGTGCTGAAAAGCATCTCCTGAGTCCTGCGTTGAAAGAAAAGCCACGTGGGGAGCGTTTAAATGCTCCCCGGCAGCGCTGGGAGCATGTAAACACTCCCCGCGTGGCTTTTCTTGCAACGCAGGACTCAGGAGGCGCTTTTCAGTGCCTCGTATAAAAGCGGCCATAAATTAAATCTGTTCCTTTATTGACATCAGAGAATGCAGGACAGGGGCAATATGATCCCAGTGGTCCAAACCAGTAAACAGCCATGCTAGCACTTTCTAAACAAGCTACAAAAGGCAGAGAAACACCACTGGAAGCCCATAGAAGAGGGCATTACAAAATCAAGCCTCATAGTCACCAGGGCATGGGTTACTGTGGCAAGGTCAACCTGGTAAAAACAAGGGCTTAACTTACGCAAATTGTGAAGCTGAAAAAAGCATCTCCCCCAAATTTCTTATTTCATGGTCAGCTGTGGTTTTGTCCTTATGTGAAATACACAGTGCAGTCATTTCAAATTGAAGAGGTTTATAATAAATGTTAACTTCTATGGAAACTAACTTATGTCCTGCAGTTTTATCCTTCTCACCTACGATTAAATATAGCCAGTCATTTCC
Source organism: Sphenodon punctatus (assembly GCA_003113815.1). Taxonomy (NCBI): domain Eukaryota; kingdom Metazoa; phylum Chordata; class Lepidosauria; order Sphenodontia; family Sphenodontidae; genus Sphenodon; species Sphenodon punctatus. The sequence goes on along the minus strand of QEPC01003520.1, from coordinate 279,560 downwards.
AGAGAGCACAGACACTATCTGTTGTGTGTCAGATTTTCATTCTTCGACCCATTCAAATCAACCTGTTCTCCCCTATGCAATGTTACTCTTGCTCATAAATGACCATGTTGTTTATTTCCTCAGTATAAGCCAGTCTCCTTGGGGCATTACACCTGCTTCGGGCTTCTACAAAACATAAACTATAATCTATGGTAAATGAAAAACTAAGTCCTCTCAACATTGCATTAGCAAGAGCATCGCAGAGCTGAGAGTTATTCATGAATTCCATCCAGCCAATCAATAGTCATACTTGCTGGGAATGGAATGTCAAAAATGAGAGAACTGCACCAAAGCAAAGTAATGCTGCCATTGTGCTGTGGACTTTTTCTTTATGGGCTAAATCCTGCTTTCTGGTTTGTAAATAAATTGATTGAAGTTTCATAAACATCTCTGTGAAATCTGTTGAAGCTGGACTTACATCCATTCAGCTGAGAACTGAAATTGGCTCATTTTTATATGTTTGTGCAATTAACACCTTCAGACACAAAGCAATTATGGCAAACTTTCTTTATTCAGGCTACTTTGCTTGGGGTTTCAGTATCTAGTACCCACATTTTTCTACTGCTGTCAACTTTCTGATCCTGTTAGACAATTAGATAGAGAAGGTAGATTCCCATACCCTCCCCCTGTCTCTCATCTCTGTATATAAGATCCACAAATGTACTTCAATTGCACAGTTGAAAGTTCCTGACCTGACCTGACCTAACCTAACCTAACCACAAGACCAGCAATGCCTGAAATCAAAGTGTACTCGCTTGAGTATCTGGAATCGTCCTGATGTAGTGCACTAGCTAAAGACTTATTTTTTAAATTTAATCCATGTTTAAGATGCATTACTGTACTGTAACAAAACAAAAAAACTTTGAACATCTTTAACTTTTAGATATAAGTATGAAATTTTTAGTTTTACTCGATTAAATTTGAGAAGTTGAAGCATTCAACCATATATGTTCCTCAGGTCTATTTACTCTGGGGAAATGCAGCCACTGAAATTCAATGGCAGTGATCCAAGCCATGATGAACTGAGGCAATTTCGTTTCTGTTGACCATTGCTCCAGGTCATTCTAATTTAATGAGTAGTAATCCTATTTAAAATATGTTACAGGCAGCAAGGTGCCTGCTGGGAAAAAGCTGCTACGCATGAACAGATCAATATGCATTGTGTGCATTCAACCATTCAATAATCGATTCACCCTTGTTATGAGAAAATAAATGCTAAAGTCCTAAAAGTTAATTTCTATAGAAAGCTTTTACAAAGCTATCAAATTATTAAAAGTTCTCATGACTTCTCTCCTTTTTTTTGTTTTCAAATCTTTGTGCCGCATCAGCAGCGTTTCACAACATCCTATTCAGGACAAGTGAGTGAATCCTGAATTAGACCGTGGCAGAAAGTAGCCCAAAGTCTGCTTTCATTTATATTGGTGTAAAACAGGAGTAACAGTACTGGAAAATGAGGGTTATCCTAAATTTGTACCAGTGAAATAAAAGTCATGCCCTTTTGCTGTGCCCTTCGGCTGGGCCACGGAGGCTAATCAATATTATTGATCTTTGGTGGCAAGGAGAACTCATTTGCCGAGATATGCAAGTAAGAGATGAAGGGGGTGATGGATTAATTAGTGGGTAATATGGTAAGGGGGCGGGGGCTGGTTGGTTAGTTTAGGAAAGAGATTGGGTTGGGGGATGGTAAGATAAAGTGGGTTTGTAGAGATGTGTTCCTGCCAGTATATGGTGTTAAGGACCTCTATCTTCCCCTGTGAGAGAGGGGTGAGTTGGGGGGTGTCCCCTGGCGGCAGCAGGGGACAGTGTGAGTTTGTTTGTGGGTGACCCCTGGTGACAGCAGAAGGTTGTATGCAGGGCTGATACGGGTGGGGGGAGGGGGAGGAATTATTGTTGTGATTGAAGGGATGGACTGTAAAGATGAGGGGTTGCTGTTACTGGGCCCCATGTGGGGTTAATCCCAGCTGTATTGAGTTATTGTATTGCATTGTGCTGGGATATTGTGTTAGGGTGGGGTGTTTTCTTTTGTTTACTGGGTCCCCTGTGTGGAATTGAAACCCGGCTGTATATGCTTATTGTGTTTTGTTTTTCATTTTTTTGTGAGCCGCCTCAAGTCGCCTGTGGCGAGAGAGTGCAGGGTACAAATAAAAAATGAAATGAAATGAAATGAAATTCCCCCCCTAGGTCTTACAGCTAGACTGAAGAAGATTTTAAAGGTCTTTTTAGTTCATCTCTTTTTTACTTTTATATTTAAATTACCATTAGGTGCATATTCAGCTCCCATAGCCAAGGATACCATTGTATCTCTTTCATCCTAATAGCACTATTATCAGAAATCAGTTCCAGACATGGATCTAACACATCCCAGACATATTCCCTTCCACCTGGGATTGTGAAGAGAGCGAGCAAACTCAACATTTGTTCCACGGTGGCCCAGAATATCTCCTGCTCCTTAATTAGTGAATAGTCCAATTGATTTAAGGTACTAATCAGAATAAGGAAAGCAGAATTATTATTTACATAGTATTGTCCATGTTCAAAGCACTTTACAATCGATATCAAGTTCACCCTCACAACCACCCCATGAGGTAGGTCATCATTATTATTCCTATTATACAGAAGGGGAGTTGAGGCTTAGGCTGCTTTCTCACGAAATGCAATGTGCAGCCTTTGGTGTTGCGGGAGCCTGCGTGAGTTAAATGACACGCAGCTCCCATCTCGTAGAAAAGGCGGAAGTGCAGGTCTGTCGCCAGCACACGTGCGCATTGGACAGAGTTCTGTCCGATGCACATGCTTGCTGGTGACAGATCCACACTTCCATCTTTTCCACAAGACGAGAGCTGCGCGTCATTTGACTTGCACAGGCTCCTGCGGTGCCCAAGGCTGCGCATTCTGTCTTGTGGGAAAGCAGCCTTCGAGACATTGACTTGGCTCAGACTGCCCAGTGAATTCATGGGTAAGATAGGATTTGAATCCTTGTTTCCCAGATCCAAGTTCAGAGCTTAATCCACTAGGTCACACTGGCTCAGACCTTAATTGAAACACCCATAAAGGTTCTTTACAAATTCTCATTTCTGTTAAGGCTACCCACAATGCAAAGGCACCCTGAAGACCTTAGATGAACAGCAGAGGCATTTCTTGAATACAGGAGTCCAAACAAATTCCTCTTAAGCCCTGATGTAGATGGTAGCCGAGGACTGGTCTGCTTTAAAATAGCAGCTGGCCCAGGGCCAAAGGTGGTAGAAAGTCAATTACGTTGTTCGCTGTGCTCTAAGCTCAGCTCAGTTGGACCATGGAATCTCATGCTTTATTTATGAGATGGCTGATTCTCTGCTCTGTGGGCATATTAGCAGCTTAAAATTTCATGGCAGAAAGTTTAGGAAATACAATGCATGCTAAAATGAGCTTTCAGAATTCATAGTTATGTGCTCTGAGCTTCCTACGTTCATTGTGGTAACATGAAAGCATTTGTACTGGGCTGAAGATTTTGTATGAAAATGACAAATATTAAGCTGACATTTCAATGCACTCTTGCATAGCTTATTCACTACCAGTACTAGCAGTGTATTTCTTACTGTGTTATCAAAACATCATTCATTTGCCAAGCCATAAATATTACTTTCATCTGTACTGGCTTGCACAATGGTATCCTATACGTTTAGACTGAAAACAAAACTGCTTCTCTTTCTCATTGCTGTTCAGACTTTCCTCTCCCACTTGACCGTGCTGCTACAATCTGTTTGGGGAAATAGAAACTAAACTACACAACTGCAAGTAGCACAGTGTCAGAGCCCCTGGCCAGCGGGGCACGCACTGGGACACTGGGGGACCTGAGGGTTGGAGTCACTGCTGGGTGAATCGCAGGGGGCGGGGCTCAGCAATGCAAGGAGAAGTGCGGCTGCATCGCATGCACCGCAGGTCGCTGGGCAACCCAGGACTCAGCTGTGACGCAGCACGCGGCTGCATCAGAGCAGCCTTGCAGGGCCTGGGAGCCGCCTCACTGTGGTAACAGTGGGGGCGGCCCCAGAACACTCAGGGAATGAGCAGCAGCTGGGAGGGATGGGGGAACAGGATAAAACAGCTGGCGGGGGTTTCATTCCCTGCCGGTAATCGTTGCAAGAGGCTGGCCCCTGGGAGCATTGTGTCCAAGGATTATTGTGAGTGTGATTAGATAGAGTGTGTGTCTGTGTGTGTGTAGGTTGGGTGCTTGGCTGTGATTGAAATGGAGTGCAAGACATGAGAGTGGACCGTGTGAGAGTGTAAACTCATGTGTGTGTACTCCCTTCCCCCACAGTGTCCAGCACAGTGGTGAGAGTGAGAGTAGGTGTGTGCGTGCCTCCCCCTTTCTGATCCCTGTTTCCCTTCACAGCAGTCGTTTGTCACCCCCAACCCGGATTGGTTCCCGCCACACTCACCCTGGGATATTCTCAGTGACAGGAGTGATAGTGCATGAACACGGACAGGATTGTACCTCCTTTCCCCCTCCCTTCCCAAAGGGATACCCTCTCTCTACCTGATGATGATCTGGGTCGTTCTGTAGAGAACGCCCGAACAAGATCCTGAGGGTCTTTAAGTTCAAGGGAGGACCCTTTGGTTTCGGAAGGAGAAGGTGTTGGGATCTTGAGGATATAGAGTGGTCTTCCCCCTATATCCCCACCCCACCCCACCCCACCCCCGTCTGACACACAGTGGCTAGTGAATGGAGAATGCTCGGACAGGTCCCTGCCCAGTGGCCTTACAATCTAAGATGGATAAGGATGAGGGGAACACACAGGAAAAGACATAAACATATTCACATTTTACAGATGGGAAACTGAGACAGAGGTAGTGACCTACCCGAGGTCACCGAGTGAGTTCATTGACTAGGGAGAGAGATTCAAACCCTGGTCTCTCAAATCCAAATCCAGCACCATATCCACTACACCACATCAAGAAAGGTAAACAAGGAAGGGAAGATCTCTCAGCCGTTCTCCGCTCTGGACGAGAGCAAGGCTCAGCATAGAATGGTTCAACTTTCTCCTCCACAGGAAGGAGCAAGACCAAGCAATGATTGGGGGTAAGCGAAGGAACAAGACCAAACAAGGACTGGGGAACAAATGAGACTAAAGCAAGGGATCAAGGCTTATGGGAGAATGAAACCAAGCAGAGATTAGCACAGCTGAGAAAGGACACAGCCGAGACACATCTGGAGAAGAAAATACATAAGGGTGACTATGACAAGTGGGAAAGGAAAGCTAAGACCATGCTGACATATCAACAGATACCCCAAGACAAACAAGCAACACATATGACAAGCACAATTGGTGCGGGGGGGGGAGCTAAGACAAAGCTAGGGACAAAGCAAGGAAAAGAGAAAGGAAAACCAGGATTACACGCAGCACATTACAGGAGACACAAGGGGCAGATATAACAGGAATAGCAAACACACAGCTGGTCAGAATCAAGGTGCAGGAGAGGGTAACAAATAATGACATGATGACACACAAAGGAAGGGAGGGTAGTGAGCAGGCAAAGACAATTGGAAAACTGCTACAAGGAAAGGCACAACCTGATGCAGGACAGAGCAGTGGATACAGGAGTGCAGGCCAGCACAGAGTGACAAGAAGAGATGCTTGTCAGCTTCCTCCTGCTCCCAGAATGCCTAATATAAGTCTGGGAGTCAATCAGGAAGCTGGACAGGCAGGGTCACAGATGGAACAAGGAGAGAGACCTACAAGGAAGTCCCTTGCCAAGACCAGTCAGGCAGTGGCTCTGAGAAAAGACCCACTACCAACTGAGCCCAGGGCAAGGGAAGAACAGTTTCCTAGAAGTGCAATGTAGGTTTTTCAGGAATGGAATGCTTCAGTGTTCACTGTAACAGTACTTTGGTTGAGGTTAACATGTTTCAATATATTCCAATGGCCAGTATGGAGGGGCCAAGGCAACCCAGAACCCTGCCCCCATATGCAGGCGTGTAAACAGTAGACCTGAAACAAACAAACAAACAAAATTTTTAAATCATCTGAAGCAGGACACTTGCCGAGATTCACACAAAACAGAAGCTTACCAGCTTTCCTGCTGTTTTCATCATTTTCTGACATTTGCCGCATATTGGGCCAATCCTAAGCTTTGTATGTACCCCACATGCACCCCCAGGGACTATGCGTTGAAAACTTGCTGGCTAAGCACCAGGAAAATGCTGGAAATTGCTACACATGCTGTTAAACTATCGTATAGCTGTCATAAAATTCCTGGAAAGTGACAAAATAAGTCCTAGGCCGCTTTTAGACGAGTGGGTCACCATGGCATGACCTGCTCACGCAATATTTCAAAATCCTGCAAGGTAGGATTAGACGAGACGGAAGTCTGGAATCATGCACGTAGAAGGCGGCCGTGCATTGTTTGCAGACCACGAATTAAATACCTCGATTGTGAGGTATTTAATTTGTGGTCTGCAAACAATGCACGACCGCCTTCTAGGTGCATGATCCTAGACAACTCGCTCATCTAAAAGTGCCCCTAGATAGTGACAAAAAAGTTCCAGAAAGTGATGTAAATGACAAAAGTGATGAAATTGATGAAAAAGTCCCAGAAACTGATGAAAGCCAGAAAGGTCGGTATTTCCCTTCAGAACAGCCCTAGTAAACAGTTCCCATGTGCTCAGAGCCATGACCAGCACAGCTGAAGCTGTAGAGATGGCGAGCACTAGAAGCAGTGAACAGCCATTAGGTACATAGTGATTGTCTCACAAAGTGACACCGTAAGCCACAGCCCAGCCCTCCCACCAGACAATCTCTCCTCTTAGCTAAATGGTTGCACTCGAGGTTAGAACTAGAGATAGGACTTTCCATTTTGGTTTTGTCCAAAACAGTCCCAAAATGGCTGTTTCAGTTTAAAACTGAAGATCTGGAAATTGGGGCAGTTACGGTTCCAGTTTTCAGTTTTGTACCTTTCCCACTGAAGTCAATGGGAAATCTTCCCACTGACTTCAATGAGGAGAACAAACTGAAGTGAATCAACCTGTCCCTAACCTCCACCACTCCCATCACCTGGGACAGGGGGTCCAACCTCCCCCATTCCCCGGGGCCCACTACCGGCCTCAAAGGGTGGGGGTGAGGATCAACTTTCGGGTCCTGGTGGCTGTACTTACCGACCTCAGAGGATGGGGGTGAGGATCTGTTTCTACCGGCCCACCGCTGCCAACCTCCCAGCACCAGCAGATCCCCCACATCGGAATACTGCCAGCCTGCTGGGGCTGTTGGAAGCCTTCCGGCAGGCCTCCTCACCAGAACATGCTACTGAGGCAGCTGCTCAGCAGTGTGAATGTGAAAAACACCCGTCAAAGCTGTTTTGTGCATGCATAGCCCTTTTCCAAATGCTGCTAGCACCATTTTGGAAGAGGGCAGTTGTTCTGTGCATGCACGCATCTACATCAGTCCCACCTCTGGGGCTGCAGAGGGTGGGAGTGATGGGGTTCCAGGGTCGTGTGTTTGAGTGGGAAATGCATGAGGTTTTACTTTCAGCCTGTGCGCCTTGGGGTCTGCTATCTTCGGGGACGGCAGCTCCTCCCAGCTCCCAGCCTGAACTGTCTGCACCATGGACCTTTCAGCCAAACCTTTCCCTCCTCCCTTCCCATTTCCATGTTCATACCAGCCACTTATTAAGTTTTACCTTTTGCCCCCAGCCACTGGCATTGTGAGGGTGTTGTGGGGTCCCCAGGACTGGCTGTGTGCTGGCATTTGTCCACCCCACTTTGCCACCCCAGGGGTGTGCAGCGGGGCTGGGCCTTCTCCCAGAACTGTGAGTGGTAAGGGGTTAATAGCTGCTGCTACATCCCATTGCCATGGTTCCCAGAGCCAGGTTCCTTTCACAGGGCGGACTCCAGGGCAGGGCAGGGAGTTGTGATCAAATTGGGTCGGGAAGGGGGGGTTGTGTACATATGTTTCTGACCCAGGACTTTCCCAGGGCAGGGGAAAAGGCATGTTTGCTGCCTGCGCACTTTGTTCCCCTGCCCACTGGGCTCTCTGAATGTGGCCAAGCGGGTGCATGCAGCTCTGGTTTGGGTCATCCACATGGCTAATCTGGGATCACCAGATACCTTCACTAGACCAGGTTGTCTTAACAGACCACTACCACTCCACCCTCCAGCCCTGAAGACTAGACTGGACAATATCATTGTTGCCATTTTGGTAACGGGCAGTGGATTTCACATGTGCAAAATGGTCACTGGACCATTTTGTACGTGACAGGGTTTTTTTGTTATATTTTTTTTTAAATTAATTTCTCTCCAAGAATTTGTCATGGGCTCAGGCAATTACTGGTAAATCGATCCCAGTACCATTTGAGCAAACACAGGCCCAGAAGCCTCATCTAGCCAGGTATCAATAATGCATACAAGGTCAGTGGTCTCCTCCTGAATAAGATCATGGACAATAGCTGTTTCATTCACCCCTGACTTTGCATTAAGCAGCATCAGTGACAGATCAGAGGCTCCACTAGCCTCAACCCCCAAATATCCCAAGATAGCGGGAGATCAGGACAGGGGAACAGATACTAATTGTCTAGACCTCTGCTCATGATGACATTTCTTCTCCATTCTCCAAACCTCCCTATGCCCATGATAGAGTACAAATGTGGAGGATAGAAAGTTTAAACTAGAGCCAAGACTTGTATTTAAAAATACATTCTCAGACTTGGCTTTAATCATGTGCCATCTGTGCACACACACAAGACCCCATTCTGTACAGGGTCCCACATTTTAGGGCATACTTTGCATATGAATAAGCACATGAATAACATAAGCATATGGATAGGGGTGAGCGGGTTGACATAGTGTATCTAGATTTTCATAAAGTGTTTGGTAAGATCCCTCATGAGAGACTTCTGAAGAAATTAATAAGTCCTGGGATAGGCGGCGGTGTCCTGATGTGGACTGGTAACTGGCTGAGAGATAGGAAGTAAAGAGTAGGACTAAATGTTTAGTTTTTACAATGGAGAGAAGTAAATAATGGCTCAATAGAGTGGAGTGTCCCAGGGATCTGTACTGAGATCAGTGTTGTTTAACGTATTCATTAATAATCTGGAAAAGAGAACAAGGAATGAGGTGATACAATTTGCAGATGACACAAACTTATTCAAGGTAGTTAAAACATGAGCGAACTGTGCAGGGCCAGCCTTACCCTAAGCAGGGCCCAGGGCGAGGAAGAAATGAGGGGTCCCATCCCTTCTGCCCGTGGTGAAGCCACCGGCAGCCAACAGCTCTAGGGGCACTCCCCCTGACCCGGGGGCAGTGTGCTATCTGGGCCTGGGCTTGGAGATGGATGGAGGGGCACTCCCCTCCGCCCATCCCCAAGCCTGAGCAGCCATTCAGCTTCCGACCGGATCACTTACCTGATCTGTTGCCAGTGCCGCCATCGCCGCCACTGCCTCCGGCCTGGGTCCTACTCCGGGCTCGCCTCCCACCCCACCCCGCTGCCTGGCACAGTCTCGGCCAGGGTGAATGAGGGAGAGAGAGGCAGAGGCCCCGCCTGTCCCTCATGTCCCCTGGCCGAAACAGCCAGGCAGGCAACAGAGGGGGCCAGCAGCGTGAGGGAAAGGTGGGGCCTCTGCCTTCTTCTCCCTCACTTCCGGCGGAGGTGATGGAAGAAGCAGAGGCCCCGTCTCTCCCTCACTCTATGGGTGCCCCCGCCTGCCTGGCTGTCAGTGTTTCTCGCCCAGGGAACATGAGGGAGAGGCGGGGCCTCTGCCTCTCTCTCCCTCATTCCCCCTGGCTGAGATTGTGCCAGGCAACCGGGGGGGGCAGGGAGTGTGAGAGAGGCGGGGCCTCTGCCTCTTCCTCACTCCTACTGCCCCCCCGCCGGACCTGATTTTTTTTAAAAAAACAAACAAACCCAGTTACTAAACCCCCAAACTTGTGCCCCCCCCCCAAGTGCGGGGCCCTGGGCAGTTGCCCCTAGTCACCCCATGGTAAGGCCAGTTCTGGAACTGTGAAGAATTTCAGGAGGATCTTGCGAGGCTGGGTGACTGGGCATCGAAATAGCAGATGAAATTTAGTGTGAACAGGTGCAAAGTAATGCATGTAGGGGGAAATAATCCAAACTATGTGTGTACACAATGCTGGGTTCAAAATTAGGAGTTCGGATTCCAAAAGGACCTTAGAATCATTGTGGACAATACATTGACATCCTCAGCTCAGTGTGTGGTGGCGGCCAAAAAAAGCACACAGAATATTAGGAATTATTTCTAAGAGAACAGAGAATAAAACTCAAAATATCATAATGCCTCTATACAAATCAATGGTGCAACCACACCTCAGATAGTGTGTGCAGTTCTAGTCACCCCATCTCAAAAAAGGATATAGTAGAAATTAAAAAGGTACAGAAAAGGGCAACAAAAATTATAAGGGGTATGAAACATCACCCCCATGAAGAGAGGCTAGATAGGTTAGGGCTCTTCAGCTAGGAGAAGAGACAGCTGAGATGGGATAGGATAGAAGTTTATAAAATCAGGAGTAGTGTGGAACAAGTAAATAGGGAAGGATTATTTACTAGAGGTGGGACCCCGGGCCCATTACCGGCTACCGGATTTACCGGTTACCGGTTCTGCAAAAACCGGATTCCCGGATTAAATCCGGTATACCGGTACCGGATTTATTTCATTGAGTTCAATGGGGCGCTGTGT
>QEPC01003520.1:225237-247757 GCA_003113815.1 Sphenodon punctatus | reverse complement strand
CTGTCTGGCTAATAGCTGCTAATGGATCTATCTTCCAGAAACTTGTCCAAACCTCTTTTAAACTCAGCTATAGTACTGGCCCTTACCACAGCCTCTGGCAGTAGATTCCACAACCCAAATATACGCGGAGTGAAAAAATATTTCCTTTTATTTATTTTAAACTTGCCACCCATGAGTTTCATGGAGTGTCCCCTAGTTCTAGTACTAGCTGAGGGGGTAAATAACTTCTCCTTGTTTATTAGTTCCACACCACTCATGATTTTATAGGCCTCTATCATATCTCCTCTCAGTTGTCTCTTCTGCAAACTGAAGAGCCCCAACCTACCAAGCCTCTCCTCATACGGGAGCCCTTCCATGCCCTTGATCATTTTTGTTGCCCTTCTCTGTACCTTTTCACTCACATGGCAGGCTAGGGGACTTTATGTCCAGTGTATGGTGGCCACGTGGTCAGTGAGGGTGAACACTTAATATATAAGCAGGGGAACGCCCATCTGGTGTGGGCTATAATTCCATTTGTTAGCACCTTAGAAGGCTAATTAACAGTCGAGCCAGAGAGTGAAATGCTAGTGAATGCAACCTGCCTGTCCTCCAATGCCTTCCTTTGAAATATCTGCTATAGGCCACAAGACTGGAATTACTGGTCTGCTCCAGTTTGGAACTCCCTTTGGGATTAACCTTTACATGCAAACTCATGAGGTCAATGCTGTTAGTTCATTAAGGACCAATATAAGACTCCTTTAGGCAGTGCTGAATTAGATGTGAGGTGCATGAGATGTGATGCCTGGAGGCACTATCCCTGCAGAAGCCAGGAGTAGGCACAATGCCACCAAGAACACTGGAAGGAGTGCTCTCTCTGCTGCCATACTTTCTGAATAAGAACAGCCTACAACTGATGGACCTCCCACCTTGATACTTCCTCTGAAACACGAGTGACCTTTACCATGTACTACAGTGGTAGCTTAGCCATATACTCCTGAGTAAGAAAATACAATACAAAGCCATATTTAATTTATTTATTTTATTTATTTATTTAAAATTTATATCCCGCCCCTCCTGCCCACAGGGCAGTCCGGGGCAGCGAACAACATTCAATACAATTTTTTTTAAAAACAATTTAAAACAATTTAAAACAATTTAAAATACAATACAATGTGGGGAAACCCCCCACCCCCACCCCTCACCAAAAGCCTGACGGAAAAGCCAGGTCTTACATTCACGCCCAAACAGCAGGAGAGTGGGAGCCAACCAAGCCTCCTCCGGAAGCGAATTCCACAGCACAGGGGCGGCCACCGAAAAAGATCTAACATCGGTGGCCACCCACCTCGCTCGGGGAACCTCCAAAAAGGCTCCCACGGACGATCTCAAGGGTCGTACGGGCACATGAGGAGTGAGGCGGTCCCACAGATAAGCAGGGCCCAGGCCGTGAAGGACTTTAAAGGTTAAAACTAGTACCTTGAACCTGGACCGGTGCTTTACAGGCAGCCAGTGCAGAGCCCGGAGCACTGGTGTCATGTGCTCCCTGCGACCCGCCCCCGTAAGGAGACGGGCCGCAGCATTCTGCACCAGCTGCAGCCTCCCGACCAGCTTCTCGGGCAGCCCCACGTAGAGCGAGTTGCAGCAATCCATCCTTGAGGTGATGAAGGCATGGATGACAGTGGCGAGGTCGGAGGCTGAGAGATATGGCCGAAGCCGCCGGACAAGATGTAACTGCCGGAACACACTCCCCGCCACAACCACAACCTGAGATTCCAGGCTGGGCCGCAAATCGAGGAACACACCCAGACTCTGCACTTGAGAGACCATGGGAGGGCAAAACCCCCTCCAACAAGAGGAGATTCAACCACCCCCAGGTCCCCCAAGCCCTTGCCCACCAACATCACCTCCGTCCATATGAATGGAACTCAGAGCTTTAATTCATAAAAATGTTCCTGAATATTTTTTGCAACTATTTGTCCTGTTTTGATGAAAAGGTAACATTTTAAATTGACACAAGTTTTTCACTTAACATAATTCATCAGTAGAGTTCATTGCCACAGATGATCACTGGGATTGGTATACAGAAAAGATTTGATATTTAAAAGTAAGAATAGCTTCTGCAGTTACACTAGGCTAACTAGAATAACATTTCAAGGGCCATTAGTCCACATGCTTCAGGGTAGAAGATAATCACCGGTTGGTGCCAGCGAGAAAGTTACCCCACTAGCTGGAGTATCGAACAGGAGCCATTATGGAAGTTTGCTCTGATTTATGCAGGGGACTATGAGGACTCTTTCCTTGGACTGATGAAAAAAATCTAGCTTTCTATCTAATATCACAAGAAGGCAAATCTTATTTCAGGAAATCCTCAGTCTCTCAAATTACTGTTCTTTCTGATCAGCTGACTTTACCTTTCCAGTAAAAGGCTACTAGCCAAATAACTCTCTCTCTGGAATGCTATGTTTTCTCACCCTTTTGCCTGAAATGTAACTTTGTTATTTAAATTTTCTCACAAACAAAGAAACCATATTTCTGTTCATTAAGCTCTTAAACGGAAAATATCAGAAAAACCAGAAATCTATTTTTGTCTCCCAGCCAGACACATATACACTGTAGCCTGGTCATGTACACTGCAACCTCGTTATAGCACAAATTCAGTTATATAATGCATTGCGAGTCATAGCTCCTTACGAGTTTAATCAAAACGACAATGCCATTTATTTTTCAATTCAAATCAGTGAGACAGGTCAGTGCATCCCAAGAGGCATGATTTAAGCACCCTTAGGGTTTGGTTATGATGCAGTATGAGGCACGGCCTCAAAAGAAAGGCAACACTGTAGGGTACATCAGTAAGAGGAAAGTCTATATTTTAGAAATAATACATTTCAGAAATATTCAGTTCTTCCATGGCAGAGCATAGCATTGCTTAGCTCTATGGCAGAGCTGAGGGGCCACTCGAGAGGCAAAGCTTGCATATCTAATAGATAGATATACATCTAGATGTACAAACACACAAGGGAGAAAAGAAGAGAGAGAATATACCTGGAGCAGAGATTCAAAATCCTAATGAAGTAGTACTGTTTGCCTGCCAGAAACAATAGACAAATGACAAAGCAATTTTCACACTTCTTAATGAGATCCCAAGATAGTATTGTTGAGCTCAAAACCGAAACAGTTGAATAGATGAATTTAAACTCAAGCTGCTTCCCAGGCACCTTATGGCTGATTTTTCTAAAGCAAATGGTACACAAAAAGCTGGACAGCAGTGGAATAATGCATTTTTCACATAAATACAGGCATCAAGATTTATTATCAGAAGTTCAGCATTGATTAACAATAGCACAATGAATACCAAAGTAGCAAAGAGTGATTTGTCACATTGTAAAATGTAGCTACATTTGCTTTAGATACTTGTGGAGGGTCCAAGGAACCAAAGTCATTATTTTCTGTATAAAAGATTGCATGCCAGATATTAATAATAGAGGGTCTTGATCTCCCAATCTCCCCTGGACCTCCATGCATACTTTGCTTTTTCAGGGAAGTGAGTGAAATGTTTGGTCATTAAAACAGCAAAAACCTGTCTAGAGGCCAGCAATACTGTGGGCAGACGCTCATCTATGTTCTCTCACTCAAATCTAGCTTCTCAGTTCTGTACCATTACCATTATTTCATTCCCAGGGCCAGGCCATGACCTGCACCATACCTCCTGTTCCCAGAATCATAGAACTGGAGAGGAAGAAGGAAAGGACCTCCTGGGTCATCTAACCCAACTCCCTGCCCCATTGCAGACCTGCTGCCCTTAGGTGTTGGTGCTTGCCTATAAAGCCCTAAACGGCCTCGGCCCAGCCTACTTGCGGGACCGCCTCACCCCTCAGGTCCTGGATCAGCCCCTGCGGTCATTGGGGGGTGCTCTCCTTGAGGTCCCCCGAGTCTGCTGGGGAGCCACGATGGGGAGGGCCTTCTCAGTGGCCACCCCACAGCTGTGGAACTTCCTGCCAGTGGAGGCCCGTTTGGCACCAGATCTCCCCTCGTTTCACCGCCATTGTAAGACGTGGCTGTTCCACCTGGCTTTTGAGGGGGAGGATGGGTTGGGGGGGGGTGGTTGGGGATATTTTTTTACTCCTCCCTGTGTTGAATATTTTAAAATTGGTTTTAATGTTATGATTTGTACTGTTGGATGCCGCTCAGAGCTGCCTGTGGCAGGATGGGTGAGTTAAAAATGTTTAAAATAAATAAATAAGCAAATAAATAAATAATTCCAGCAGAATAAAGGATCTGTAAAGTTGCCATAAAGAAGCAACTAAGGATTCTCCAGGTATAGGACAATTCCTGGCTAGAATAAAACCAGAATTGCCACTTCTATGCCTTCTACTTACAGACAGTTCCCAGCACTGGTAGCATGCCAAGGGAAAGAGAGTCTGTTAACATAAGAACATAAGAAGTGCCATACTGGGTTAGACCAATGGTCCATCTAGTCCAGCATCCTGTCTCTGACAGTGGCCAATCATGGTGGCTTGGGAGAAGCACCCAACAGGTCACAATGGGGAATCCATTCCCTGTTGTTTTCCCCCAGCTCCCATCACGTTACCTGATCCTGTCTGGCTAATAGTTGCTAATGGACCTATCTTCCAGAAACTTGTCCAAACCTCTATTAAACTCAGCTATAGTACTGGCCTTTACCACAGCCTCTGGCAGTAGATTCCACACCCCAATTATACGCGGATTAAAAAAATATTTCCTTTTATTTATTTTAAACTTGCCACCCATGAGTTTCATGGAGTGTTCCCTAGTTCTAGTACTAGCCGAGGGGGTAA
Source organism: Sphenodon punctatus (assembly GCA_003113815.1). Taxonomy (NCBI): domain Eukaryota; kingdom Metazoa; phylum Chordata; class Lepidosauria; order Sphenodontia; family Sphenodontidae; genus Sphenodon; species Sphenodon punctatus. The sequence goes on along the minus strand of QEPC01003520.1, from coordinate 242,967 downwards.
ATAACTGCTCCTTGTTTATTAGTTCCACACCACTCATGATTTTATAGACCTCTATCATATCTCCTCTTAGTTCGCTTTTAGACGAGATAAATTTGCGCATTATTGGTGAAAAATGTGCGTGTTTTAATGCTCGTTTAAACACCTAAACTGTTTTAAATGCGCATTTGCCATGATCGTGTGAAAGCCAAAACCATTTTGAATGTAATTTTTAAATAATACACATTTTTTAAAACTGGTTTTGAACCCCTTTGAAGATTGGGGGATGCCAAAACCGGTTTTTAAAAATGCGCGTTATTTAAAAAACACATTCAAAGCGGTTTTGGCTTTTACATGATCATGGCAAATGCGCATTTAAAACGGTTTAGGTGCTTAAACGAGCATTAAAACACGCGCATTTTTCACCAATCATACGCAAATTTGTCTCGTCTAAAAGCGGACTTAGTCATCTCTTCTCCAAACTGAAGAGCCCCAACCTACCAAGCCTCTCCTCATACGGGAGCCCTTCCATACCCTTGATCATTTTTGTTGTCCTTCTCTGTACCTTTTCTAGTTCAGCTATGTCTTTTTTGAGATGGGGTGACCAGAACTGCACACAATATTCTAGGTGCAGTCGCACCATTGATTTGTATAGATTTGCAATCTTGTGTAAATGAGAGCAGTCATGAGTCTGCTCTAACTTGCATTAGAAATCAAGGGAGTGCCTTGGGAGTAGAGGTAGTCAGGAAGTGACTCCGTCTGATGCAGTGAATGTCCTGGGGTCTGTCAGAGTCACTAGTTGTGAACTAGATCCGTGCCCATCCTGATTGGTGAAAGCCTCCAGGGAAACATTGGGGACGGTGCTGGCGCGGGTAGTGAACGCATCCCTTTGGCAGGGGAGATTCAGTCTCAAGGAGGCTGTGGTGCGCCCCCTGCTGAAGAAGCCATCTTTGGATGTGACGCACTCACCAGCTACTGACCCGTCTCTAATTTTCCCTTTTAAGGGAAGGTTATTGAATGGGCAGTGGCACTGCACCTCCAGGCACATTTGGACAGCATCGGTTTCCTTGACCCTTTTCAATCTGGGTTCCGCCCCAGCTACGGTACTGAGACAGCGTTGGTGGCCTTGGTGGATGATCTCCACCGGGAGATGGATGCAGGATGTTTGACCTTTGTGATCCTGCTAGATCTCTCAGCTGCTTTTGATACTGAGGACCATGGGCTGCTGTTGAGACAGTTGCAAGACTTGGGAGGTCTGGACGGGACTGTCCTTGGATGGTTCCGCTCATTCCTCTCGGGTAGAAGCCAGCGGGTGGTGCTGGGGGCTGAAATATCTAGCCCCTGGGTGTTGACCTGCAGCATTCCGCAGGGTTCCATTCTGTCTCCACTGTTGTTCAATGTGTATATGCAGCCCCTGGGGGAGATCGTGAGAGGGTTCGGGGTGCGATGTCACCAATATGCTGATACTCAGCTGTACCTCTCGTTTTCAACTGACCCAGGTCCTGCTGTCTCGTTACTCTCCCAATGTTTGGAGGCCATGGCGGATTGGATGCAGCAGAGCAGACTGAAGCTCAATCCCGATAAGACGGAGGTGATGGTGGTAGGAAGGGTGGGGGAGGTGCTGGCCCCCCTTATAGGGGGGATTCACCCACCTGTTGCTCTTCAGGTTTGGAGTCTGGGGGTGGTTTTGGATTCGGGCCTCCGTCTGGATCGGAAGGTGGAGGCGGTGGCTAAAGCTGCCTTTTGCCAGCTGTATCTGGTACAGGGGTTTCGACCTTACCTCTCCAGGCCCGATCTGGCCACTCTCGTTCATGCCTTCATCACCTCGAGGCTAGACTACTGCAACGCGCTCTACGTGGCGCTTCCCTTGTTTCTGGTATAAATTAAATGGAAATGGAAATGGAAAATGGAAATAGTCTCAGTATGATCCAAATAGGAAGGATTTGTGCTTCTCTTGAGCTGAAATTACTCCCCAAATTCTGGGCTAGTTTTCAGGTATGAAACACCATTTTCTAATGTCCAGGCTAAAATAAAAAAGCTTCCCCCTCTTCGTGACTGTCACCACTGATTCTGGATGCTAGGGGGTGCTCCAGAATCACATGGGGGAATTAGCATGACCCTGGGGCACGAGCATCTTATAGTTCTTAAACACACAGGATACTTGTCGTGCATGGAGTAAGTGATGTTGACACAACTCTCCGCCTCAACAGTGTTGACAGTTCTTGGAATCCAGCCACCTGTATACCCAGGCCAACGTCACCAACTCCTGCAGACAGGGGTTTCAAGCCTTGCACTGAGCTAACACTGTTAGGTTTAACATTCTCATTGGAGCCAAACAAGGATAGTCCTTAGGGTTCCCCCCCAGTCTGAGTCCCACGTTAGTCCAACCAGTGCTAGGACAGGACTCCAAGTGAGGAGGAGGCTATGTCAAGTCCCAAACCCCTAAGGCTTCTGGATCCTCTAAAGGAGAAGTGAGAGCCTTCCAGGGAGCCCCTTCTACAGCCTCCTAGCTCCATCTGAGGCCTCAGCTTATATATTCCCAGAGTACCTCAGGACAATCCCTCTGATTGGCACCTGGGTAGCTGTCATCTTAAGCCCCACTCAGGCAGTCATCTTAGATCTGACAGCCATTTTGGGTGTCCCTTAGCAACAATAACTAAGTGAACCTTAAAGGGACATAACCTCTTACAGGTTCCTTGTTACAGTCCCCCCCACCCACCCAAAAAAGATGTGGTGACCAGGAGGGAGACCCATAAACAAAAAGAAAACCAAAGTTGCACCCCATTAGGAAACCCCATGGGTGGGGGATGGGTCTCGCCCAATCACCCCAGCCCTGGAACCCTAAAAGGACGCATGCCATGCCAGGAAGAGCACAAGTCCCACAAATCCCTCCCAGGGCTCACAAAAAACAGTTTATAAACATCACAGTTTATAAGAAGTCCAAGACTAACACCCAGTACACTGCTTGCTGAGTTGTTTGGTTTTTTTAATGTCCCAACAGTTCATTTCTTCACTTTCTTCCATCCCTGTGACTGTGAAGTTGCCGGCGGTACCACTTGTGGAGTAGACACAACCGTAGATGCCTAAGACTGGTGGTGCCTGGGGTTGTGGTAGCGTAGAGGGGCAATTATTAAAGAGTTCCCTAGGAGTCTTTGGGATAACCATAGTCCTCACTACTTTCATATTAGGTTGAGATTCTGTGTCCTTTATATGGTCTGTCACTCTATAACTAACTTTCAGTTCACTCGTCTGAACAAACAAGTCTTGGCACAAGGGGGCTGCCTGACTACTGGTGTCAGTGGATTGGAGACACTCAGTTTCCACCCTGCCTCTGCACCTTTCATTTGTTTTGTACCTCTTTATGCAACCCTATTGCAAGGTCTGAGGATGTCTGAACCCCTTTGTCCATTCTATGGCAAGGTGGGAACGTTAGTAGAGCCTCGGCTTCTGTCTGGGTCCTCTCTTTTTTCCTTTATTTGGGGGACAGGGAAAATCTGGGTCACTGAACCATTCCTGGCTTGCCCTGGATGGTACTGGGGCATTTGGGGTCCTACCTCACCCACCTTGATGCAGAATCATCAGCACCAAGTCCCCTATCTTTCCTATCCTGTATTTGTTCCCTTTTTATATTCCTTCCCTTTTCCTGCCATTCTTTCTAGGATGAGGGGTCGAGGGAGATTAGGAATCACCCCTACATAAACAAAATAGACTCGGCCCTAGATTTGAAGGGGTATCCAAGCAATTTATTTATTTATTATTTTATTTATTTGCCGCCTCCTCCTGCACAGCAGCTCAGGGCAACTCACATCTTAAAAACAATATACTACATTAAAAACACTTTTAAAACTTCAATAAAACTCACAAAGAATTAAAAAAAAACTTCCCCAACCCAACCAACCCCCCACCCATTATCCATCTCCCTCACCAAAAGTCTGGAGGAACAGCCAGGTCTTACATTGTCTTCAGAAGGAGGGAAAGCCCAGGGACAGGCAGACCTCTGTCAGGAGGGAATTCCACAACCGCAGTGTGGCCACCAAGAACACCCTCCTCATAGTAGCCACCCAGGGGACCTTGAGGAGGGTGTTCCTGGATGACTGCACCAAAACCTGGATCCAAAACCTGGATGAGGTAATACTGCAGATAGGCACAGTCCAGGCCGTTTAGGGCTTTATAGGTCATAAACAACACCTTGAATTGGGTCTGGAAGACTATTGGCAGCCAGTGCAGAGAGCGAAGCACTGGTGTAATGTGCTCACAGTGACCCGTCCCCATAAGAAGATGGGCAGCCGCATTCTGCACCAACTGTAGTCTCTGGATCATCACCAAGGGAAGCCCCACATAGAGCACATTGCAGTAGTCTAGTCTTGACAAGATGAAAGCATGGATGATGGTGGCAAGGTCCACGTCAATGGGACACACTTTCCAATCCCCATGTATACATTGTAGGGATATCTTTTCCCTAGGGCTTATCCATTAGGGCTGGACTAATTCTTCTAGGATCATGGTTTGATTCAATCCTGAATCTGACAGGGTTAGAATCTACTTGCCCTCAATACACGCCCATCAGTTATAATGACTGGGAACTGCCATCAGGGAAGCCAGTTGGGCTGCTAGAACATATAAGGCCCACACATGATCAGTCACCATTAGGGCACCATCCCTTTGAATATGCCCCAGTCCCCCACAATGGAAACACCTTACTCGGTCTTCTGAGGTCTGTTTAGGGGGTTCAGGTTCCCCCTCAAGAGGGTAAAGGGAATAAAGATCTATCCCATTTCATGGACCCACCCATGGGGTTGTCACTGGGTTTTAGGGCTGCCTTTCCTCCCTTAAATGTCAGCCTGTTTAGATCCCGTTTCCATCCCAATCATCCGAACTTAGGGAGATTAGAAGTATTTCCTGCCCATCCTCCGGAAGGTGGTACCCTTTCAGTTGCCAGCCTGCCAGGCATGTTTCAGCAGCCTCAGTTCCCCTGGCCACCCTTAGACTCACAAGTTCATGCTCAAGGGCCACCATTTGGTCCAGTATTCTCCTTTGGTATTCTTTCTGCTACTGCATATATTCAAGGACATCTTGCTGTTGCTGGTGGGCTCTAACTCTACTGACATGGTTGCAATCACCCCCTGCTATCCAGAGACCCACAAAAGCCAAATTACTTGCTATATGAAATAAACAATTGAGGCACTGCCAGCACTGACCACTAGGGAGTGCTATATCCACATACTCCACCACTCGTGTCACTGGAGTCCCTCTGGATGCCAGACGGTACTCCAAAGTCACATGGGAAATTAGTGTGACCCCGGAGCATGAACTCCTTATAGTTCTTAAACACACAGGGTACTGGGCCTGCACAGGTTAACTGATGTTACACAACTCTCAACCCCGAAAGGGTTAAGAGTTCCTGGGCTTCAGCCACCCCTGTATCCAGGCCAATGCCACCAACTCCTGCAGACAGGGGTTTCTAGTCTTGTGCTGTACTAAGTCTAATAGGTTCAAAATGTCCCTTGGGGCTAAACAAGGACAGTCCCACCTTAGGGCTCCCCTGCAGTCTGAGTCCCACGTCAGTCCAACTGGTGCTAGGGCAGAACTTCAAGCAACGAGGAGGCTAGGTCAGGTCCCAGACCTAAAGCTTCTGTATCCTCTCAAGGAGAGGCAAAAGCCTTCCAGGGAGCTCCTTCTCCTATGGCCTCCTAGCTCCTACTGAGGCCTCAACTTATATAGTCATGGAATGCTTCAGGGCAGAGGGCACTCCCTCTGATTGACTCCATGGTGGTAAGCCCCACCCAGTCAGCCATCTTAGGTCCAGAGGCCATTTTGGGTGTCCCTTAGCGACAGTAACTAAGTAAACTTTAAACGGATATCGCCTCTTGCAGGCTCCCTGTTACAGTGGCCTAAAAAGATCTGAACCCAGATCTCCAGAAATTGAAAGGTAAAGTGCTGATTAGGACTGGCTCCAGATAAGTGCAGACTGCAGAGGTGTGTAAGGTCTCATATGTTGGGCAGGGGCTGAGAGTCACTTCCAATTCATGGGGGCCATGAATAAACTTGAAATGGCAACTTGGGGTATTTTCAGACATGACAGTACCGCAGGTGCCCATGCTTTGACCTAAATGGCTACCCACAGTGCCATCACATAATGTCTTAATGGCCCACCAGATGTTTCCCCTGGAAAGATCCGGGTGCCAGTTTTTAGCCCGAGCTGTAACTTGGGCCCACTGCCAAGTCACAGCCCAGGCTAACCATTGCCACAGCCTGTGGAAGCCATATCCAGACCGGGGTAGAGCAGGCCATCAAATGTGATGGCCCACTCTACCTGAGTCCGGTCTGGGGCCAGGGCTGTTCCAGGCAGGTGCGGCAGCCTTATAGGCCTCTGTGCCTGCTCATCAGGGAGGAGCTGAGCACGAAGCAGCATGAGGGGCGGGGCCATGCAGACCCATGTCTGCACATCGCCCCATCCTCTTCCCACCCCCTTCCGGACCTGGGCCCTGACACTTCTGTTGGGTGTCCAGGCCCTCTCACCCTGGGCAGGATCAAAGGGTGATGGCACGATGTGCCCGTCACATTTGAAAATACCCTTGAATGTGAGAAGCACTGGTGGAGAATACAGGCACACAGAGACTCAAACATGGGGAGCCTGTGGAGGGGGTTCTCAACATATGGGCCACAAGAAGAGAACTATAACAACAACAACATATGTATAACACTCAGTGAGCCCTGGCCCCTGAAAGGAATGTTGTGTTTGACTGAACATCAAAAGTTCCTTATGATAATATTTTCCTTTTTTTGTAAAGTGTGAGTCAGTCAAACATTCCTGTTTTAGGAAGGGGCCTACACCACTATTTTCCATGGGGCCCCAATTTCTCTGGCTCTAGCAGCGATGGATCTATGGCCCTCCCGTATGCTCCATAACAAAGCATACAGAATTACATCTTTATCTCTCTGAGTGTTATGATTTATGACTAGCAACACCTGTAGGAGGACTGTTTTATCTTGGTGTCCACCAGCAGGAGACGATTCTGGCTTTTGATGAGTTGCTTTGATATATATATTGCTTTTGTTTGACAATGACCTGAATGAAATGCAGTTTTGTGGTTAGGGGGTATCACTATGCTTGCAGCCCACATAGCCTCTGTAGTGTCATTTGTTAGCTTTGAGCACCATCATTTGTTTCCAGTATGTGTCCTGTTTGACTTTACAGCTGTTTGATCTATTTTGTTTCTTTTCTGTTTTCCCTATGGTTCCTCCTAGTCCTTTTTTGTTTAGTTTTAGTCTCTCTCAATTCTTCCCTTTTTCGCTTTCTTCTATCTATTACTGTTACACCTGACTTTCAGTGTCTTTAGAGGAAGGATGATTTCAAATGCATACAGCACTAGTCTGAGCACACTAAGAGGTAAATTTTCAGTGCAGGGCAAAGAGATTTGGCTGTGCAGTTCCTATTAACTTTAATGGGAGTTGTGTGCTACATTCCCACACACAGGTTGAAAATTTAACCCAAGTTCTTTCCATGAAAATTTCATGAGGATGTTTAGCACATGAGCTTGGCTGCCACATATAATTACTAAAAACCAGGAGAATGTAGAGCCACTAACTGCTTACCACTGAGCACAAATAAATCCATGAATGTATACATGTTATGGTCTACCAGATAAAAATTAGCTTTGTAAAAACATAGTGTTATCCTCTAATTAAGGGGATTTATAATAATAGGTTATAGGTTATCTTAGACATGCTGAATAAGTCATCATGTCAAGTCAAAGCAAACTGGACAACACTGAGAAGCAATGGACAAACTGGTATGTACTTGATTTCTTATTCGAACAGTCTTTGATCCTACAAGCTGACTACATATGTATAGACTCCTTGTACAGACATAGAATCCCACTGAATTTAATGAGTCAAAGCACACACCAAAGAACCTAGGCCATGGACAATCTAGGACTGGCAAACATCAGTGAACACAGGTCCTTGGTCTAGCCACATATTACCTACAAGCAGTGTCATTACATGATCTTCTCTATGCCCGATTCACAGAGCATGTGTAAGTCTGTTACCTCCTGGATAAAAAAGCTAATACTTCAACCTATCCTTTAAAGTCTCATGCATTTAGTTCTACAGATCTCACCAGCTTGATCCCTTGTCTTTTGGTCAAGACAGTCACATTCAACATCTAGTATCAGAGCTGTTGACACCCTAAAAACACCCCCTTAAAAATACCTAGGCCCTTCCTGTTGTCTAAAAGAGTAAAGCAACATAATCCTCCATTCAGTCTAACTGACAGGCCCGTAGTTGAGGAGGGGATGAGGGGCAATTCCCATCCCCCATAATTTTGTTATTGCTTCTGTAGAAATAAGATGTATTAATATACCAATTATAGGTTACAAAGCCATAGCTCAATTCAGGAACATGAACAATCTATATCCTCTGATAAAAGAGTAAGCCTTTTCCGCTGGGCTAACAAAAAATATAACGCTACAGCTTTCATAACACTTGGATCTCACGGGGACAATAAAGCAAAGATCCTTTCCAACTCAAGTAGAAAGGCTTGCCCTTCTAAAATTGGAGTAATCCACGCAGCACGTAAGTCCTTGTAGTGAGGGCACACAAACAAAGTATGCTGTATAGATTCAACCTCCCCAATATCGCAGGTACATTGCCTGTCAATATAGGCTATCCCCTCTGCTCTACCAGTGGTAATGGCTGATGGGAGAAGCTGGAATCTGTCCAAGGTCAAAGCCCTATGAATTTGGAACTCTTGTAGGTGAACCAGGTAAGGTTCTAAGGTAAAATTCTCTTTTAATGGAGATACAATGGAGCAATTCTTACTGTCACTACCTGAGATAAATCCTCCTGAATGGAGATGTCAGAAATCCTCTGCTTAATATCACACAATGCCGACCTATTATGCATCTGAAGACAATAATCTGGGGAAGAACTCAGCTTAGTTAGAGTGACTGATATTTTGTACCACCATCTATACTTCATGCTCCCATGATGCTGCATCTGCTCCAGCCAACACTTACTGGGTAATCTAATTAGATCTTCATGTTGCAGTTTATCCCAGTATGTAGTTGTTCTTTTTTTGGCCAAGGCAGCCACTGATAATAATCCAGTTTCTGCATGAAGCATAGAAAGCGGAGTAGATTTAGGAACTCCTAGCACTCCTCTTAAACAATTATTCTGGACCACCTCCGTATCTGTTGAAACTTAATCATTTTGTGAATGCATAAGCTGTCCCCAGACACAAAAACACTGCAGGTGTACACAGGCACTCACCCATCCCCATCCCCCACCCCCCCATCCCCCACATGGAGCAACCTGTTTTTTCACAGGTTTCTCTGTGCAGGGGTGATGGGTTAGGTGCATGTTACACAGAACCACACAAACAACTTCTTTCATACAAGACGCACCCACCCATGCCACTGCGTCTCATGTAAAAGAGGTGTCACACTCATTCACACACATGCTCTCATCTCTCTCACACACACTCATTTTAACTGATCACACACAGTACACACATGCTCTCATCTCACACATTCATTTAAACTGATCACACACACACATTCATCCATACCCACTACACACACATGCTCTCACCTCACACACACATTCAAATTGATCAGTCATGCACACTAGACCAGGGAGGTATTTAGGGTGCAATGGGTCTCTGGCCAAGAAGTCAAGATGGGTCCCCCTCTTTGTGTCCTGCCAGCAGACCTAGGGGCTCTGCCCAGCTCGGCGGGCCTGGGGGCGCTGCTATCAAACACACAAGACACCCAAAATGCACCCAGTCTATTAAGCACATTATGCCTTGAAAAGAGACATATATATAACCAGTTCAGTTTTGCCCCATAATCAATTCATGCTGCCCCCATCCCATAACTAGTTTATTTGTGCCCCTGCCCCCCATATAATCAATTCACGCTGCCCCACACCCATAACAATTTCATTTGCGCCTTCAGGGCAACGTGAATTGATTATATGGTGTGGTGGGCAGTGCAAATGAACTAGTTATAGGATGGGGGGTTAAAAACAGTATTCCTGTTAGCAATAACTTCATAAGAAGGGTCAGTGAAATAGCAATCATAATGATCTCAGAATGATATTTGCAGATTTTAGATATTGCGTTACATCCTAAATTCATACCTAAGATAGTATAAGTAAGACAGTTGTGAGAATGTGGCCCTTTTTACAGAAGCCTCTCCCACCCATGAACATGCCATGTAAAAACAGCCTGGGAGGAGCCACTCAAAGAAGAACAGAAAGTTTCTGCCTTGTAAACTAGGTTCTTCAAGATGGCTCCAAACATCCTCACAACACCCACCCTTCCAGTCCTGAATGAAATTTTTTTCTTATATTCCTAGAAAGGCTTGGAAGGAAGTGTCAATCTGAGGGAGAGAGTGTTTTTTATACTAGAGGAACTTGAGACAATCACGTGGTCTATTATTTGAATAAGGTGAACATGTACAACCCAGTTGTGAGAAAGTTGAGAGTCATCTCGAAGAACCTCCTTTACAAGACAACAACCTTCTGATCACTCATATGGGGAGGAGTTGTTTGTAAACAAACAGCTTTATCTCCCAGTCCAATCGGTGTCCCGGGGTCCTGCTGCTGCAGCAGCAGTGCTAGCAAGCAAAGGCAGGTGAGGGATCAGGACCCTCCCACCTTCAGCCCCCACCCCCATGATCCACCCCTGAACTCCCCTTCATTGTTTGTAACAACAAGACACGTGTTGCTGAAGGAAAGCCAGAATGGTTGTCAACCAGACGTTTTTGCTATACTGACTCCTATTGAACAGCATAGGTGCTGTTCAATAAGAGTTTGCTACTGCCAGAGCCATGACTGTGGCTCTATAATGTGCATCACTTTGTACTTGTCCACATTAAATTTAATCTGCCATTTCGATTCCCAGTCACCTAGTCTCACAAGATCCTCTTGCAATTCTTCAGTCTGCTTGTTTTTTAACTGTCTTGAATAACTTTGTGTCATCTGCAAATTTGATAACCTCATTCTTTACTCCTTTTTCCAGATCACTGATGAAGATATTAAACACCACCAGACCCAGTCCAGATGTCATGTATTGGCATGTATTTTGATGTATTTTAATATGTTCTTGACAAACCTCTGATTCAAAATGTGAAGAGATCTGTTTGACAAAGCCAAAATGCTGAATAGGAGAGAGACTAGGAAGACTTGTTTTTGAAACTCTGCGTTTGTTTCTTATCCAGTTTTCTTTTTGGTTAACCACGCTTTACCGTTTCACCTGTGTGTGTTAGTGGCTTGACCTGAAACTCACTTGAAATTAAAGCATTGTGAGAGACGTTAGCTAGTGTGTATTTTGAAACATTCCAAGTTCTACCAGTAGGATTTTTGTGTGTCTTTCATTGATTCTAGGCTTAAGATATGAATCAGTTTTCATGGGTTCAATTTCTGTCAAAAGTGCCTATTCTGAAGTTTTTGATTTTGACCGGTCAGTCAGTGGGTAGACACTTATTAATTTCAGAAAGTGCTGGAACATACAGAAATGTAGGATAAATATGCCTGCCCTGAAAGGGAGATTTTAGAAAGCTTCTGGATTCCTGAAGCCTTCTCAACCAGGCAGATGTGGGCCTAAAGAACTGGTAACTAGGGCACTGAGCCAGACAGATAGATAGATAGAAAACATAGATTTTTCTTTAAGGTTTTGACTTAGACAATGTATGATGTTCTTTGAATGTCTTTTGTATCATATTGTTCATATTTGTAACTGAATGAGTTTCCCTTTTTGTACTATCTGAAACCTTATTTGAATTTAAGTAAATCTATATGTTTTTTATATTCTTTTTGTCTTTAGCCCTCCTTTAAAAATATACTGTCATTCCATATACGTACAAGGAGGGTTTACTCTTACCCACATAGTAGGTGTGATCTCAGTTTAACCCTCAGAATGGAAACTAGTACCCTATATTCAGGTCAGATTATGTCTGGTTTGGACCACTAAGTACTTTTTCCTTTTGGGGGAAACTGAGGCATCTGCACAGCAACCTGTGGCACTCCACTATTTACTTTTTTCCACTGTGAAAACTGACCATTTAGTCCTACCCTTTGTTTCCTAGCCTTTAACCAGTTACCGATCCACGATGGGACACAGCCTCTTATCCCATGACTACTTAGTTTCCTCAAGAGTCTTTCATGAGGGACCTTATCAACACCTTCTGAAAATCCAGATACACTATATCAACTGACTGACCTTATCCACATGCTTATTTACTCCCTCAAAAAACTCCAGTAGGGGGATCTGCGCATGCGTCAGTGTGAGTAGCTGGGTTCTGTCTGTGCTCGGCTCTCCCCACTCTTGAAACAAGCTGGAAATTGCATAAAACAAAAGGAAACTGACACCGCTTAACTGAAATGGCAGGCAGAAATAAAAATAAACAGAGATTCTCGCAAAGTAATGCCCTCGAGCACTTTTGCAGAAGACAAAGTGCCACTGGACCCAGAGAGGCAGAGAGCGAGGGAAGCAGAGGAAAAATGGCGCTGGAAGGGCGCGAAACAGAGGAGGAGCGGGCCTCCTCTGAAACTGGCTGGGAAACTGACCGGGAGGAAGGGATGCAGACATCGTTGCATAGGCTCCTATTACAAATGAAAAAGGAGCTAAAAACAGAAATGAAAAAAATTCACTCTTCAATAGAAGAGGGGAACAAGAAGCTGGAGAGTGTGGTGAGGAGAATGGATGTTGCTGAAGGGAGAATAGTGGTGCTAGAAGTCCAGACCCTTACTGTTGAGGAGCAACTAAACCGCCTGAGAGGTGAGACAGCTTCACTACAAAACAAATACGAAGACTTAGAAAACCGCTCGCAAAGAGGTAATTTGCGCTTCAATGGAGTGAAAGAGGCAGCGGGGGTGGAGGAAGTCATGGAGCTAATCTGGGCTCTATTGAAAGAGAACTTCCCTGAGGATCCTCAGTTCCATAAAGCAGGAATAGACAGGGCCCACAGAACAGGGCGCCCCAGGCAGCGGGGAGCTGAATTTCCTCGCTCAATCTTGGTTAAATTTACAAGCTACCAGATAAAAGAGAATATACTGAAGACGACTAGAATTAAAAGGAAGCTGACTTTTAAACAGCAACCGGTGAAGGTATTCCCTGATTATGCAGCAGAGTCTGTAAGAAAGAGAATGAAGTGGAACAAATTTTTTGGAACACTTATAGAGAGAAATATGAAGCCAAGGCTACTGTTCCCTGCAAGAATGATGATTATATGGAGAGGCAACAAAAAGCTCTTTGACTGTACAGAGGACTTTGAGTCCTTTTTGGTGTCCTTACCAGCAGCCTCACGTGCCCTGCAAGAAGAGGTTGAGTAAGGGGGATCAGGGATAGCAATCCCTGTCCAGAAGTGATAAAGGATAGTAATTCTTAAGGATGGATAAGGGGGGGGTCCCTTTTTTTAAAGACCCCCACTATGTTAAATCCTTTATTGATATTGTCAGTTAAGAAGTTTTAGGTGTCAAAGGTTAAAATGCCAGCTTGGAGTGTTATGCAAGTTCAGACATTACTAAGGTTATGGAGTGGGGGGTGGGGGGGAGTTGGAAACACGGAGGTGTCGCACAAACAGATGAATAATTCACCCAGCAGATCCTCTAAGGATGGGGAAAAGGGGAAGGCTTGGGGAAGGAGTTAGAGATCCAAGCAGGGGGAGGGAGAGAAAAAGAAGGGGGGAAGGGGAGGGGGGATGGAAAAGAACAAAGGGTGACAGATGTTCTATCAAAGATATATTTTTCACAAAAGGGGTCAGCAATAAAAGGAGGGGAACCATAATAATCGGTCAGCAATGTAATGTAGACAGGAAAGGGATGCAACAACACAGGGATGCTACAGACATGTATGCGGGAGGAAGTGTGTCAATGGAGTGTTGGACTCACAGCAATCGAAGACCAATATACTTGACAGCTGATGATGGCAGGAATAAAAACCTTTACACATGATGTCAGAGGGCTAAACTCCCCGCAAAAAAGAAAAAGAATTAGGAATTTAATAGAGGAACAAGGGGTAGGGGTTTTCTTTTTACAAGAAATGCATTTGCTCAATAAAGATGTGTTTAGATTTGCAAATTTAAAAATGGGGGATTTGTATTCTTCATGTGCAAAAAAAAAAAAAAAGCAGGGGTCTTAATAGGGTTTAGTAATACTATACCCTTCTGTCTGGAAAAAACTATCAAGGACAAAGAGGGCAGGTTTCTGTGTATTATTGGGAAACTGGAGGGTAAACAGGTGACTTTGGTAAATATATACGCCCCAGATGAAGGGAAGCTATTATATTTTTAAACTTATCTTTAAAAAGTGGCAGAAAATGCTAAGGGGTGGATAATTATTCAGGGTGATTTTAATACTACCTTATCCAATCTGGATCACTCTAGGCAAGGGGATCTCAGAAGTGATTAAAAAAAAATAGCTAAACTTTTGGAATCCTATGGCTGGATAGATGTTTGGAGACACCTTAATGGAGATCAGAGGGACTATACTTATTACTCATTAGTACAGAACAGCTACACAGGATTGACCATGTCTTGACATCCAAAATTGAAGCCCATAGATGTCACAAAAGTTATATTATAGCATTGGTTCTGTCTGATCACAATGCAATAATGTCTATTTTTAAAGATAGCAGTTCAGGGAAAAGGCACCAGTCTAATTGGCAGCTGAATAAGAACCTGATCAACAATAAATGCAGCAACGAAAGGGTTAGGGAAGACTTAAAGGAATATTTTGAGCTAAACATAAACTCGGTTAGCTCGCCAGCAATTCTTTGGGAAGCAGCTAAGGCGGTAGTCAGGGGCAAAATAATTGCGCTCCAAGCCAAGGTATTAAAACAGAAGAGAAAACAGGCCAAAGATACCTATGCAATATTACAAAGACTAGAAGCGCAAAATAGAATGGCACCATCCATTCTGTTAAAACAAGAAATAATCAAAAACAAAGAAATCATTAATATCCTGGAAACAGAGAAGTCTAAGGGCCAACTCTAAAAAAATCAGATTCCACTACTATGAAAACAGCAATAAATCTGGAAAAACGCTGGCAAGGCTAGTAGTTAAGATTAGGCAAAGGAAGGCAATGGCAAACATTTCTGTGATTCATAATAAGGATGGAAAGAGGTGTACAGATGCCCCCCACATACAGGAGGCTTTCCTGAACTTTTGTAAAGATATATATAGATATAGAGAACCTGAGGGGACAGAGATCCATGCCTTCCTGGATAAAATCCAAATGCCTAAGATCAATGAAGCTCAAAACAACTTTTTAAATGCCCCAATTACAGAACCAGAAGTACAAGAGGCTATACTGGCCTCCAAAAATAACAAGGCTGGTGGTCCAGATGGTTTCCCTAACGAATTTTATAAAATGTATGCAGCAATATTAGTCCCTCACCTTACAGCGGTGTTTAATAACATTGTAGAAATGGGAGAAATGCCTCAAAATTTCTATGAAGCATCAATAACACTATTGCAAAAACCGGGGAGAGATGCAGTCCAATGTGGCAGCTACCACCCCATATCATTGCTGAATGTGGATTTCAAATTATTTTCCAAATTTTGGCAACTAGATTGAAAAAGATAGTGGGAGAGATTATTCACAGCAATCGGTCAGGATTTATACCAGGTAGACGGGAAAGACAATATTAGGAAAACCATTAATATAATTCACATTCTAAACAAGCAGAAAAAGCCGGCTATGATCATCTCAGCGGATGCTGAGAAGGTTTTTGATTTTGTCGAGCCAGAATGTTTGTTCGCTGTCTTGGGGAAGATGGGATTTGAGGGCAACTTTGTGAAGTGGATGAGAGCTATTTATAAAAAACCGCAATCCAGGCTGCGGATAAATGGTAACCTTACAGATTCGTTTTACTTACAGCGGGCAACCAGGCAGGGGTGCCCGCTGTCCCCCTTTCTATTTAATCTGGTACTAGAGGCCTTGGTCTGTGCCATTCGGCAAAACAGTAAAATTGAAGGGGTCAGAGTAGGAGAGCAAAGTTACACACTTTCACTATATGCAAATGATCTGCTTCTGTATGTAGGGAATCCAGAGGAGTCAGTGCCTGAGTTACTTAATATTATAGACCAAAATATCGGGGTACTCCATTAATAAGGACAAGTCCTCGGCATTGATTTTCGGGCAAGACAGCAGGACGATCGTTTAAGGAAACTGTCACCATTCCCAATTGATGATTTTGGTCTAAAGTACCTAGGAGTAACAATAACAAAAAACACAAAGGACTTATACTCGGCCAATTATGGCCCTTTAATGCAGAAACTAAAGGAGGAGATAAAACCATGGCAGAAGTTGATGGTCTCCTGGCTAGGGAAGATCAATTTATATAAGATGATTGTTCTCCCAAAAATTCTATATAAGTTTATGACCTTGCCTATTCATATACCGAACTCTTTCTTTAAATTAAATGATGCACTTATGAAAGACATAGTGTGGAACGGAAAGAAGCCGAAGATAAAAAAGTTAACATTACTGAGAATACAATACAAAGGAGGAATAAACTTGCCTGACCTGAAATTGTACCACATGGCAGCGACTTTGGGAGCACTGCCAGAGTGGTATCATGAATTACAGGCACTTGAATGGGCTATAGTGGAAAGAGACACTCTGCAAGTGAATTCACTAAAAAACTTAATAGTGGATCAAGGATCTGTCTCCATGGAACTCAAAAAATCCTATCCCTTTGCCGGCACACTCCTGAAAACTTGGGGGAAATGGAGAAAAAAGTTTGGGATAAAAAGGGGGAACTCCCCATACACTGATATAGATGAAATACAGGCGCAGAAGCATAAAATAGTGCCCACCTTAAGAAACATGTTTAGGGGAAAGGGTATAATGAGAATGCAGCAATTGTTCTCGCAAGGGAGGTTTTTAACCCACCAGAAAATGGAGGAACTTGTGCAAGAAAAG
The DNA here is from genome assembly GCA_003113815.1 of Sphenodon punctatus. Taxonomy (NCBI): domain Eukaryota; kingdom Metazoa; phylum Chordata; class Lepidosauria; order Sphenodontia; family Sphenodontidae; genus Sphenodon; species Sphenodon punctatus. Next base: position 226,059 of record QEPC01003520.1, on the reverse strand, counting down.
GTTGATACCTTCAAATATTTACAAATAAGGCATCTCGGTAACTGCAGGCAGAACAAGGAGGGGTTCAGTAGAGATCCCTTTAAATTAGAAAAAATACTGTTTAATCGTAGTAAATCAGCAGGGAGATTAGGCAAAATTTACAAAGAACTGAAAAATGTTTCATATGATAAGCCCATTACATATTTAGAGAACTGGAGTAATGACTTAAAAATCACTCTGGGAGAAAAGGAAGTAAAGAAGATATAGCACCATATGGTCAATTGTGCCTCCTTACTAGAGGTAAAAGAAATTTAAATTAAAGTGGTCACTAGATATTATCTTACACCAACTAGGCTCAAACACTGAAACCTCAGTGAAAAAGGCCAATGCTGGAAAGGATGTGGGAGTGTCGAAGACTATAAACATTGCTGGTGGGGTTGTAGCAAGGTGCAAACTTTCTGGGGCAAAGTCTGGAAACTAGCAAATAAGGTTGCGGAAGGGTAATTCCTTTCAAACCTGGGATTGCCCTGTTAGGCTTATTCCCCAAAACAAACAAAAAATCTGAGTGTCAAAAATCTTGTAAGATGCTGTCCGGCCTTGGGTATAATAGCAAGACACTGGAAAGAGGCGGAGGACCTGTCAGAAATAGAATGGTTCAAGAAGATCTGGTTCATATTTACAATGGAGAAGCTGCATGCTAGTTTGCAAAACAACTCTGCTGAATTTGAGAAAACCTGGGCTCCTATTGTCATGGCTTTAGAAAGTAACAAGATGAACCAAGGAGAATACAAAAAGCTGTTTGAGCAGTGACTTGTGTGAATGTTCCTGAAGCAAACAAGTTGT
>QEPC01003520.1:202289-219068 GCA_003113815.1 Sphenodon punctatus | reverse complement strand
GATGTTAACCCTGGGAACTCCTTGCTGCTGGGTTTTGCCAGTGTTTTGGGTGTTTCCCTGTGTTTTGGGTTTATAAATTATTTATTTTAAGCTTGATGTGCATCTACACTGTGTTTTCTTCCATCCGATGTTAACTTTGGGAACTCCTTGCTGCTGGGTTATGCCATGCCACTGGCCTACCGCCCCCCTGACTCCACCTACAGTCCCCCTGGTTCTGCCTACCATCCCGCTGGCTCCGCCACTAGGCCCGCCGGCCTTACTGCCCCAGTGCCCCTCCAACAGCAAAACCCACTAGCCGCCCCTGGCTGGTAGTATGTACTGGGGCCCCAACATTCTCTCAGTGGGCCTGTAGAGGGGTGTCAGGCATAAGAGAAACCCAAATGCTCTCATTTCTTTGCAAGTTATTACGCTCTGAAGCAAGTTAAAGCAGGACCTCCAACTACCTTCAATCATACTGGGAGATGATTTGATTCTTGTCAGACTTCAAGATCCATGGGCCAAAAGAAAGTAAAACCAAGCAACCTTTGCTCTTCCAATGTGTGTTTCATATTGCATTGACTTGCATGGAGATGTGGTCTACAAGATTCTGGTCTCAAGGTGCTCTCTAGATTAGACCAGCAATAAGGAACCCAATAACAGAACAAATCACGGTGTTGTATGGGGATATGGGAGTGAGGCTATAGAGACAACAGATAGAAATTGGGGCTCATATTAATATGACATTTCATATTTGTAAAGATAATTCACAAATTTGTTCCTATGAATAAATATTCAGATTCATCTTTGTCAGTGTTGCTAAATTCACAACTTGGCTTATTTGTCTATTTCATTTTGATATTTCAGTTACCAAATACCCTATATTATGAGTCCCCTCATTCCCATCCCTTCCTTAATCCCTGCAGGTACTAGCTGAACCTACCCTGTGCATGCGCACACAGTGTAAGTGCACATGGTGCCACAGAGATCCACTGCCTTCTAACGGCACTGCCACCTGGCAGAGGAAGAGCTACTGGTGACTTCAGTATTTTTTTAAATTTATTATTATTATTATTATTTATTTATATAGCACTAGCAATGTACCTGGCACTGTACAATCAATAGTTACAGACAGGTCCCTACCCCTTCGTGTTCACTATTTTCGTCCCTTCAGTACTTTAGAACCTTGTTCACTTCAGCAATACAAATTAGTCCTAAATAGTCTTACCTAAGTGAATGAAGTACCAAATACCAAAATGAATATTCTGAACTGCAAACAAGGAAGGACTGTTTTTAAATGAGCATGGCTTGGAGGGGGTGGTGGTCTGTGTCCACTGAGCAGAACAGCCAAGGAGCACCCATTCAAGTGGAGCGCATAGGGAAGGAATTTAACAGATGGCTCTCTGGGTGGGTACCACGGCAACCCCCACGCACTCCCACTGCCATGGACCATGGGGGAGGGGAAAGCTGGCAGGACTGGCCTTTGAAATAAACATGTCCCAGCCGAGCGCTGGAAAAGCTGGGCTCCCCAGCACTCCCAGCCAGTTCCTGTAGCTTGCAAAGGCCGTTTCCCTGCCCACCGCGCCTCTGAATGGTGGAGCACTCAGCTGACATGGCTGGCTGCCGCTGTTCATATGAGCTGGGGATGTGTGGGCATCAGTTCCTATGCACTTTTTAAACTGCCTCTGCACGGTGCACTCTGGCTTTTTCACTAGTACTCCATGAGTGGTCAAGAGTGGGTGCTACGTGGTTCATAGGAGCACAGACTCACCCTTCCCATGGGTGTTCAGGTAGGTGGTTGATGGGCGGACATGGGTGGTTGCATCTCATTTAAAAACGACTAAAGAAAGAAGTGAACACTGTTTTCTATCCATATTATTAAAACTGATTCCAATATATCTATTTTATCAAACTCAATATTCACACAAAAGATTTGTTTCAGCCCTAAAGATCCAGGGAATGTCGCTTTGGAGTAACAAAACAGATTGGGGTTTTTTTCTGAGAATGCAAATCATATGTGTTGTCCCTCTCTCATTTCTTTTGTGCTAAAACTGGTTGTTCTTTTTAGTAATAATTAATTTCTATCCCTTTGGTGGATTATTATTGCTAGACCTCACAGAAGGTGGGTGTTTTAAGAACACCTGCCTTCTGCGAATGATGAAAGAGTTGTTGCATAACAGAGAAGAAATTAGAAATGTTTCCAAAGACAAAAGGCAGAAATGAGTTTTAAAAATATTTAAATACCGTAGCTCAAGGTTCCCCAAAGCACAAAGCTTTGAAAGTCCAATTTGCTATTGATTTGTCTGGGGAGGAGAGGAGAGCAGAGCTCACAAGTGTCTTAAGAGGTCCAATTTGCTAGGCATTATATTTTTAAAACACAATACTCTCACTGTCTGGTTCATGAATACAGAGGATGTTTTGACATCAGTTCCTCCCAGGTTCGTTGACTTCAAATGAGATATAATCATCATGACTGAAACTGATAACAGATCTCCTGACTGTAAAGTAATGATCTCTTAGAACAGAGTACATGACACTCCGTCATAAGTTAATGTGAGACTGTATATAACAAGTGAACAAAAAAAATGAAAAGGAATGAAGTGGAATTGGACGTCTCAACTATTTCTAACATTTCCAGGATTTAAAAAAACACCTGCTGCCCATGAAGAATTCTATGTATTAATTATCCAGCATGAAATTTTTGATTTAAAACACCCATCACAAATTATGTATGCCTCCCACAGATGTTTTTAAAAACCACACTGAGTGTGTGGTTGTGGATGGCAGTGCTGCAGTCATTCTTTATGTGGATTTTAAACTGCAAAGACGAACATTTCCCGTTGACTCGCCTGTGTGGAGGACTCCGAACAAATGCCAGGACAAGTTGGCATTCTCCTGTTGATGAAGTAATGGAAGGCCAAGCACTATGCAATGTGTCCAAGACAAATACCTGCTTTTAGCTGATAGTGGCTCATCTACAAGAGACATTCCATGCTGATAAGTATTTAATTTTGCAAACTGATACTCTGAAACGGTCTGAGTAGCAAAAGAGGATAGTAAATGGCTTTTAAAAGATTGATTTTTAAGGTGGAAAATGTAGGTAGTAAAAGAGGCATCTAGATTTACAAGGACGTATTTCACAAAATACTTAGACATATAAAAAACGAAAGCAGTGAGCACTATGCCACCATCACAGGGCATAAAGGGGAGCTAGTCCTGCAGTTGGTCTGATAATGACATCACCAATAATGTGTCATGGGCGAAAACAAAAGACCTAAGGTCCACGCAAACACTCCCTGTCCAAGAAAACCTTCATACAAGGTGAGAAGGGGGATGGAGAGAGAAAGAGAGAAGGGGGTGGGGTTTACACGTGAGAGATGTTAAATCATGTCCCTTTGTGCACTTTGGGAAGGCTCTCAGATACTATGGTTATAACAGAGGCATAAGAACCTGAGCAGAATAAAGCATGAATTGCACATTCATGAAAATGTGGATGTAGAGTCACCATAATTTTGTTTATTTGATGTAGGGTTTATGTGATGCCATGCCCAAGTTAGGAATTAGATGTATAAATAGCTGGGCTTATACTCATGCAGTCCAATTTGGACTCCGAGTTGTTATAACTTCACGTTTTGTACATGGTTGTAACTAAAAATGTTGTGGTTTTTTTTCCAAATTGAGTCAGGGCTCTCCTTTTGAGAGTTGGGTTCAGTATACAATAAAGATACTGCTAACCATCACCCCCTGGATCACAGTTAGGAAGGGTCTCCTTAATGCTTTAGAGTGTTTCCACTGGTTGCCCCCCCCCCCACCCTTGTGGACAGGGGGAAGTGGGACAACAAACTCACCTTAAAGCTGCAAGAGCTGGGCATACTGCTGTGAACTCTGCCATTGTGTGTTTTTTCAAAGCAGTTTGTCCGAACATGCTCAGTCTAAAGCTCCCTGGGAGCATGCTGGAAAATGAAGTCCAGTTTGCTCCCAGACACCATTAGTTCTAATGCTGTCTGGGAGCAAGCTGTACTACATTTCCCAGCATGCTCCCAGGGAGCTTTAGGAGCATGCTCAGAAAAACATCATTCAAAGCACAGGGAGGCAAGTCCAGACGGCGCACCTGGCTCTCACATGGCTTTTAGGTGAGTGGCACCCCTTTTTTCACTGTCTCTGGCCTCTGCTGTCTTCTTCCCTGCACCCCATTGCTCTGTTCCCTGGCCCCAGTTCCCACTGACCTGTTTCATGGCCATGCTTCCCTACACCTTCCCCACACCAACTCCTCTGAATCCCGAGTATTCCCAAGTATCCTCCAAAGTTCTGAGGATTGGCCCAAACACTTGGGACCAGTCCTCAGAAACTCGGAAATACTCGAGATTTTTTTTTAGTATTCAGAACAGTCCTATTATACACCTTCCCACCTCTTACCTAGTCTGAACCACAGAGTCCTGACAGCATAGCAATTTCAGAGGGAATTTCACAAGTTTCCAGGAAGCTGCCACTGAGCCACTGCTCAGTGGTATCACTAATATTCTTATTTGTCTTTTTCCACAGAGCAATGGAAGCAGAGCATAGGCTCCTAAATAACTCAATCAAGTCCATAAAAGGAGTTAATCTGAAAGCTAGTATCAGAGCTCAGAAGTTCCTAAACCTCCTAAACATGTATTTAAGATACTATTATGATCTCACAAAACTGATTTCAAAATTTATGATGAGGAAATGAGAGATAGCTGGTTCTCCAGCTACCAGAATGTACCAGGGGCCCAAATTTCTCTGATGTGGTCTACACACACACACTTCTTTCTCTGTACCTGGAGGAGTCTGGAGAAACTTCTCATTAATCATTAAACAAAACCAACCCTCCCCCCCCTAAATTTAGGATGAAAATTAGAGAAAACTATGTCAAGAAGTTCTATTAAAGTATGAATAGTTTTATAGGACACAAGCCCTATTTCTCCAGTCTAAATTGGTCAGGTCAGCAAGACTCTGTTAAGAGTACCAGCACTGGTGCATTTGGCAAGGAACCAGTCAGGTGACCCAACAGGTCTGTTCCATCTACAATTACTAGGTCTTTATGAAAACAGCCAAACTAGACCAGGTTAGCCATTGAGATAGCCAAGTTAAACAAGTCCCAATTATGCAAAATTGGCTCTTGTCCTAGGGTTTATAAGCCCACTAATAGGCATTATTTGCAAAGGTAATGTCACCCTAGGTGTGTCTTGTTTAACTTGGCTATTCAGCTTGCTAATATTTTTCTAATAGCTTGGAATACTGGATGTTATCCAGCCTATTTTATATTTATTATTTTATTTTATGATGCCATCATAATAGCTGGTGTAATATGGCTGGCCTACACACAGTTCTGGAGTGTTACATTTCCACCTCTGCATCAGGAAACGGGTGCCTGTTTCTTTCAATAGATTTCACCCTGCAGTGCAGGAAATCTCCTTCAGGACAGGTGGAATTTTAAAGCACTGAGACTGTAGTTGGTTTTGTCACATCCTAGTAAAGACAACATACTATACACCATATACTGACAAATATTAGTCCTTTATAACACTACTTTACTTTGCCCTCTAAAGGAATTGCATGTCAGCACATTCACAGAACAGACCTCTTGAGTCTAATTTTCCGACTAATGCAATCACAAATCCATTCAATTCATAACAAAGAGCAACGAACAAACAATTAGACGTTACATTTAACAATGCTCTTACACACCTGGCAACAATTAAACTCTTTAATTAAAAATCGCAGGAGAGCTTATGAAAGTGTAACCTTTTCAGAAGTCACACCAGAATATGAAGGGGAAAACTTTTCTATTAATCTATAGTACAACAGTACTTACATCATTCCCTTATAGATAATGGGACTGATAGAGCTGGGAATTAAGAGAATAATGCAATCTCATTTAGCTTCTAACATTTGCCTTTCTTAAAGAAAAACAAATTAATTACATAGTGATTTGTAGAACACCCAAAATATGCCAGGCACATTTCAGACAGATGAAAAGATACAGTTCTGCCTTGAAGAGTTTGTATCAAAGAGCTTAGATGTAATAATATGCAGCTGAGAATCTTGCACGTTAAGTGATGGCAATGCATTAAAAAGATGGTGAAGGGAGCATGAGCTTTTGTGGTTGCTTATGGCTCTGTCTTTATGTGCCGTTTTGTGGATTGGGAAAGAAGGGCAGTGGCAGAAGTGATATAGGACAAGGGAAGGAAAACAAGGGAAAGGCCGAAGGTGCAGGCTAGTAAAACAAATGAAGGGATGTGGAAAAAAGAAATTGCCATGGAATAGCAGTTTGCATTGATTGAAATTGAATTAAATGATTGAAGTAGAGTTAGGATGCAATAATGAAAGAATGTTCCAAACAGATGGTGAAGAAGAGTGTATGGCCAACATTCTGGATAGGAATAGCTGGTAGTTTCAGCGATATGGTTTGCCTGATGATTGCAAAGATGTCTCCCCAATAGCCCAGTGGGGATCAAGAAAAAGGTGCTCATCTACTGCTATCCTACCTGCCACCATGTGGGGACAATCTGAGGTGTTTTCTAAGAAGAGCTCTTCAGCTGACTACCTCGATATTGAGGTTTTACAAATCCATTTTTAAAAATAATGCTTGAGCTGTCGGGCGCCGCTGTTTTCAATGGCAGCCGGTGACTGCCAGTGCATGTAAAGGCTCCCCACGTGACCTTTTTAAGTGGAGATTTGTCAATCTGCAAGATTCCCCCGCTCATCTAAAAACACCCTTGGTAGGTTGTTGTTGCTAACCCTGGAATTTCAGGGGGTTGGAGGAGCCTCTGGGACCCAGTGTTCCAAGTATATTTTCTGGCCAGGAATTGTACTTGATACAATACTTGATACAATAATGTTTTTATGACATCATGACAGCTCCAGCATTGTATCATAAGTAGTAATGTTTTATTTTTTAGACTTTTACTGGGCTTATTAAGCAAATGTTTGTACAGTGGATGATAATGTATGGTTTGGCTTGAAATATAACAGGTATCAAAGAAGAGAATTAAAGGAATGTCCTAGAAAGTACTGTGGCAAATACGAAATGTCAGCATACAACTCACTCAACAAGTGTGTCTGGGATTTACCAATAGCCCCTGAGGGGATGTAGTCACCAATTAAGGCTACATTCCTGTTACCTGTTTCTAAGGGAATTGCAGTCAGAAACTACACTATTTGATAGTTCTGAGTGTTAATGCACTAATCATCCCTCATGAGTTATGGGTCCTCCAAATCCTGATTTAGGTCACAAGCTAAAGTGAGTTTGGAAGTCTCATGCCAATCCCTAGTGAAGGTCTGTCTATGGCCCTTTTTACACGAGACGCACCCACGCACCTTTTTACACGAGATGCACCACACATGCCAATGCAGCTCCACTGCGTGGGTGCCTCCTGTGCGAATGCCGTGGCGGGTGGGTGGGCATGTAGCTGGACTTTCACAATCCACCCACCTCCACCCGTCGCCCACACACGAACAACTGGCCAAAATAGTGGTTGCTCCATGTGTGGAGGTGGGTGGAGATGGGTGTGTGTCTGTGCACGCATGCACCCACACACCACCTCCACACCGGCGCACACACCAATTCCCACCTAAGCTGCAATCCATTTAAAAAGGGCGCAAAGTAGGGATGTGCGAACACCAGGGGTTTCGGTGTTCGGCCTGTTCAGGGTTCGGCCGAACCTGAAACCATTCGGTTTGGTCTGTTCAGCTCGAATAGGTTCGGGGGGCTGAACCCGTTTGGGCAGGGGGGGGGTTTTCCCTCCTCCCTCCAGGCTGTGTGGGTGGAAGGGGCGCTGGGGAGCACCTCCCCCCCACCCTGCCCAGTCTTGTAAAAAATGTTTAAGCCCTCCACCCCAGGAATTGCCCTACCTGGTGGTGCCGGGGCTCTGGCCCCAGGTCCAGCAGCAATGGGTCCAGAGGTGGCGGTGCTCCATAGCGCTTCAGGCCGCTACTAGGCTGGTCAAACTGGAAGGCCTAGTAGCGGCCTGAAGCGCTCCGGAGCACCGCCGCCATTGGACCCACTGCCGCCGCCACTGCTGAACCCGGAGCCTGACCTACCTGGTGGTGCCAGGGTTCCGGCCCTGGGTCCGGCGGCAGCAGCAGCGGCAGGTCCAACAGCGGCGGTGCTCTGGTGTTCGCGAACAGTCCAAACACCCCGGGTTCTGGCCAAACCCCAAACTTCCGAACCGCGTTCACACATCCCTAGCCCAAAGCACAAAACCTCTTTATGGTTTACCTTCCTTCAACCCAGAGGACAGATTCTAATGAAAAAGAGCTAAAGGGATCTTGCAGGTAAAGGTGGTGCTAAAATAGTTTGTTTGGGGGAATAAAGAGCTGTCAAAAACAATCACTGGGGAGCAAAGATTTTACTACAAATAGTACAACTTCTCTGGTGGATGGGAGAACAGAACATACTGAGTGTGTGCCTGCTACTCCTTGGTGTCAGTCATACCTGTTTGCAGGTTAGACAAGTTCATAATGGCAGAGTTGTGTTCACTCACCCCTGCTTTGCTCTAGCTAGTGGTGTTTTTCTCTGGCTATCATAAGCAACACATTTGCACCAAAATTGTGTGTAAAAAAGACTGGAGCAGCACAGCAATAAGAAATTTCTTTTGAGATTTCTAAGATGGTTAACTGCCCATGAAATATGTTTTGAAAAACAATCTCTTTACATTATCTGTAGGAACAACAACTGTGTTTATCCTTCTGTGACCTTGCAAGAGCAATTAAACATCTGGAGATATTTCGCAACCAGTGCTAGGGCACAGTTTGCTTTTAAATTGTAAAAAGATTTACCTATTTACCTTTTAAAGCATAACAAGCTTTACCCTACCAGTTTGGAAGGGTTTGGCCTTTGGGTGCTAAATTGGCCCATTTGATTTGGCCAGATGCAAGATATATATCCTATTCCAACCTCTGCTTCCTATATGTTCCATATACATATACATATACATATTTAGGCATGGTCTGACTGAGACATTTAGTGCAGAATGATCTCTAGGGAGGAGACAATTTAAAAAAAATTTTTAAACCTGCAAGTGAAAATTCTCTCTTCCATGCATTAGATGGTACATATTTTTAAAACTGTACGTAACCCATGCTGACAGAGTATGCTTCTTCATCCCTCTCTCTAGGGAACCAAATCACATACAGAGTTATGAGTGATACTCCAAGAAACTGGAGCAGCTCCTTTGGTTCAGCTAGTACAGGCCCATGCTTCAAGAGCCGTACACCGCTTACAAAATCAAACCCGATCCCAGCCCAAATCTGACTTCATGGGGGAGTAACACAAACCTGGACTGATGCAGTCACCTCCTCTGTTCCAAGGCCTGATCTGTAACAAAAGTGGTCCCACTCCCCTGGAGTGCCATGATGTCATGGTTCTCCATGGGGGTGGGAGGCATATCAGGAAAAAGGTCGGGCTATGGCATCCTCCCACCCTTTACCTAATGTGACCCTGCTCCAGTGGAGCGCCATGATTTCTTGGCACTCTGTGGAGGTGGGACCTCTTGCCTTAGAACAGGCTTGATCTGGTGTACCAGATTCTATTTTCAAGACCAAGAGTTTCCATGTTCAATTCCCAAGGTACGCCTATCTGATGGTATTTTACACAGAGATTTCTAAAATGATTTTACTTTCAATTAAGGTTTTTGGTGTTTTCTACAGAAAAGGCTCATCCAAAATATGGTAAGTCATGATGAATCTTGAGTGGATAATGATTATTAGTTCTTCACTTAAAAGACATGCACTTACTGTCCAATTAACTGCATCGTGAATACATCAAAGCTGCTCATCAGAATTAATATTCATACCTTATTTCAAAAAGAATAGAAAAAAGAAAAAAGTCAACAGACTATTATAGATTACAACATGCGAGATTATAATTTAACATTTGGGGCCAAATTTTCTAACCTCAGGGGAAATTTTCTAAGTTATGCAAAGTGAACATGTGAATTTAAAATGGTGACATTTAAATTCCCAATATTTGTAAAAATTTAATTTGAAACAAAGTTTCAACCAAAGTCTTTAATTTTTGCTTTCAAAGCAAACTTTCACATGCAACCCATTACACAAAAGCGAATAGTTGTGCATACAACCAGATGCTTAAACTGGACTCTAATGAGAGCACTCATATGCACCGAGTATTAGGTGATCCACATGCCAGAAAGGTTACATTGTCGTGCTGCTGGTCATGAGGATGTAGAGTGGTGACCCTTGTATTTCTCTACTTCCCCGTTTACCCCAAATTCATATGAAATCTCAGTTCAGTTTAACTCCATCACTAATTTTTCCTCTCTATTGGCCCTGACCTTGTTCCTTATTTCAGTACATATTTTTCTGTAATTTAACTCCACTTCCATCTCCTAATGGAGAATAGGTGTCAAAAAATCTGATATTGATGTGAGTAACATAAGATTATTTGATTAATCTGTTACTCATATAGCATGCCTGGATTATTTAATTTTCATTTGTCTGTGGATGCATTTGTTTCCAAGGGGCAGGGGAAAATGGATGTACTCTGCTGTTAAAAGTACATTGTTTACCAAAGGACTGGGAAATTGTTGTAGCAAAGCTGATAGCATGCACTTTTAGAGTGGCACTAATTGCCCCAGAAGCTATGATAGAAAGACTAGACAGATCATATACCCGTGGCTATCTATCGTGATGCCACTTATGAGCAGCTTGGCAGAGGGAAAGGGTCAGGAGGTCATTAGGAGGCCAGACTGTCAGCTTTTCCAACTTTTTGCCTTAGATTATTCTATTTACGAGTTGTTCTGTGTTAATGTAGCAAAGAGAGGAACAGTAATACAGTGAGAAGCAAAAACAAAGAGATCAATCCTGGAAATGAAAAATGATTCTTTATGCTGATGGATTCAATGCTTTATAAATGACCATGTGGAATGTGTTTGCACACTAGTATATTTGTCAGCCTCAAGCTTGAGTTTTTAAATTATCATCACTTTAACCAGGTATTGTGTATAATCTCAAGCAAAGTTCTAGAATGCAAGTGTACTACCAACCTTCAGACAGAATACATTTTGGATACCTGCACCTGCTACATAGCTAAAGAAACCCAGAGTGATACTATCAGAATTTTACACATAGGGAAATTTCAGACGTAATGCCACCACAGTCAACCACACTGGATCACAGTGGATCCAGTGTGGTGGCTGTGCTGGGTGGCACGTCTGTTTGAGCCCTGCCAGATGTTCACCACGGAGAATTCCTGGCGGGGTTCAAAGCTAACTACGGTTCTGGGATTGAGGCCGGCCTCACCTCCAGAACCATGGTTAGCTGAACCATGATCAGGAAAGGGGCAAAAGTAACGCGTGTTACCTTGCCCCATTCCTGAGCGTGGTCTGGACCACGATACGGGGTCGGACGCAGCGGCCACATTGGCCACAGCGCCCATCCGTCTCCCTGAGGGTGGGCAGATGTGGGAGGATGGAGGACAGGGACGTGTGGCCGCACAGCCCCGTGTGGCCACACAGCCCCGCCCCCTCCGAGTTTCCCCTGCATGATGAGGCCGGGACGTCTAAAGGACAGCCGGCTTCATCACTGACCGGTATCCGACATGGATCCCGGTCCAGGTTTCAGCGTGTGGGCCTGGAAGTCCAGAACGTCTGAAATTACCCATAGTTCCTAAATGTAATGATCTCCAGTAAACAGAGCACCTTTTTAATGGAACCAAAAAAACAGATTTTCTGTGACTGTCATGTAACCCCCCCACCCCCACCCCCCTACCCCGGTTCCCAGAGATGGTGCTGGGCATAAAAACGTCTGGGCATAAAATCAATTGAAGATAGAGGGTAGATGTGTTTGGGTATACTTAGTTATATGACTGACTGACAAGTACCTTGTCAAATTACCTCACACATATCTGTTAATTATAGGAATTTTGTATTATTTTTAAACCTAATTTCCTTTCTCCTTTTTTCACTGTCTAAGCAGCAGACTCTAAATGAAGCAGCCACTATCATCATGAAAATAGTTTGCATTTCAATTTACTTTTGTCTACATAAAAACCCTCTGAGCACTCTCCTGCTCCTTTTTCCTGGCTTCAAATGATTATCATAAGTATCTGTTATAATTGTTATTCATTTCACAGATATCAAGAGTGTAGTAGAGACAATAAAGCTGTGCATCCCAAAATTATTGCTTGTGTGTCCCCATTTTGAGACCTAACTATAATCCTATGACTCCAGGCAGCAACAAAAACATGCAAAGTACATCTAATATCAATTGGGAACATGGCCCCATCTACAGATAGTGTGACACCCCTGCTTTAGATTCCCAACCCACAGTTTTGGGGACCTCTGCCTCAAAATACAAATCATCAAGTGAGGGCACTGCCGTCATCCTGCCTGGGGTTGGGGAGGGTTACCTCCACCAGGTAAGCTCTGGCCATGGAAACACATAACACCATGGTCAGACCCAGCCAGAGAATGGGGGTGAGGAGCAATGTGTGGTCGCCTGGCCATGCCCCCACACTGCTGCTATAGCCCCACCCTTGGCAACCCCCTACATTAGCCAGAACAGGGCCAGGAACCGGCTTTCTTGCCCAGATCCACCCTTTCTGGCCCAGCTGGGCGGCTGCTGGGACCAGACTGTGGTCTTACTTTGTTCCAGGCCCACATTTATGGCCCAGCCACTACCCCCGCCAGGGTTTGAACCTGGCCCACATCCGGCGGGCTCAGAAAAAACATAATGCTGTAATGCTGGCCCAGATGGATCAAAGCAGACCAAACTGGACCTGCATTATGTCTGTTAACACCATGGTCTCAGAAAGGCTTCCATTCAGATTTGTGGTTTATTGTATGGTTGCTGCGTGTGGTAGCCCAAATATGAAAGGAGTTAAGATAAAAACACCTTCTGTTAGTGAGAGAGTATACAAGCTTTCAAGATATACAGAGCTCTTCCTCAGACATTGAATAATCAAGATCAAAAGTGAAACTGAACTAAATATAGACAAGCTAGGTTTGATTAGCATATGGTAGCTAACAGTCACTTCAATTAATAGGGTGTTAGTGACAGGTAACTGTTTGGAAAAGGACATTACCAATTTAGGAGATGAAGACAAAGCAGTTAAATGATACCTTTTATTGGACTAGCTTCTGTTGGTGAGACTATGCAAACTTTCAGGTGACAAAGAACCCTTCCTCAGGCAAGTAAAAACTCAGAACTGCAGAATGGGCAAATGGAATACAGGTGTAAAGATAGACTAAAGATAGATATGATAGCAATCACTTGGGAGAAAGCTATTAGGAAAAGACATTAGCATTTCAAACATCCAAAAAAAACCGAGTTGAAACCAAGAATCAAATCATAAACAAAATAAATGTAGTCTACTGAATTCACAAATAACTGAATTCCCAAATCAAAATAAATGAATAAACAAAGTATCCAGAACAAATTACTCAAAATAGTGACTATACAAATGTCAATTTGGGCTTGAATACATATTTGGATATTCGCTGTGTCTAGTGTCAGACCTGTTCAGTACTTGAATCTTAGTACTCCAAAGAAAAATGTTGGTAACACAGTAAGCTGAACCCTTCCCTCTCTCAGTTAGTACTTGAATCAATATCCCCAAATAGTGTTAGTAGGCAATGTAATATAATATGCCAATATTTCAGATGAGGCTGAGAATCAAGGTCCTGAACACCTGTACTCATTAATTAATCTTTAGCGATTTATACATTGCTCAGAAGTGTTACATTCATTGTCCTAGCCAACTGCACATGCATTTTAACATAGGCAGTTATGAAAATTCCGAGCCATGACATTTTCCAGCAATGGGAGGGGTGGGAGTGTTGGGGGAGGGGGGCTATGGTTTAGTTTGGGAGGAGCATTTTCCTTCTTATGTTTGTCTTGGGCCAAATGGAGATAGAAAAAAATAATAGTTAAGAATGTGTATGCCTATTTGCTCAATGATGCTCTTGTATCTTGGGGTCTCCCCTCTCTCTTTGTTCCCTGTAATGAAATAATTTCTCCTACATTGCTGTCCAGATCCTGTCCCATTAAGATTTTGGGGCACTAACTAAATATTATTAGAAATGTCAACTGCCAAAGCTTTGGCATAGGAAATTAGGAAACGTCTGGCAGGTAGAGAGTTAACAACTTTTACTTCTTCTTCTTTTTATAACCAGTATCTTTGGGGTTTTTGCTTCTGGATGCATAATGCACTGATCAAAAAAAGATGAAAATCAGGGTCCTTTCTATAGAGAGCAATGAAGCCTGTCTTGAGTCCATTCATACTTGATGCTCTATTGGTTGTTATAGAAACCAGGTTCATTATCATTGCTTCCTGTCTTTCTATCCATCTGTCTGTCTATCTTTCTAATCTTCCTAGGTATTTTAACCCTATTCATCACCATGGAGCCTGAGTGCTTTACAAAAATTACATCAACTCAACAAAAAGTCTGAACACAGTTGATGGTTTCCTTCTCTCTCCCACTCCCTTTCCAGTGCATTTAGATCTCTCCTTTCTTCCTGTTCCAGGAGCATCTGTTGATTTAGTTATTTGGGGGAGGGGGGGGGACACTTATTGCAAGACAGCTCTACCAAAGAGATGAATCTTGCATTTCATCTGGAAGACAGTCAGACTTGTAGCCATTCTAATGTCATGTAGACAGATCTCACTCTTCCTGACAGGGAAAACTATTAAACTGTAGAATAGTTTCTCAAGGGAAGTGGGAGAACCCTTATTGCTTGGGACATTTAAAACTAGATTGAACACAATGTTAGAAAATGCCTTGTTGGGAACAATCTATGATGGCAGTGAAATAGACTAGATGACCTAGTGAGTGTTTTCCATCTTGCAAAGCACAGGATTTGTCACATCAGGGCCATACTGAGTCAGACCAATGGTCCATCAAGCCCAGCATTCTGTCCTGCGACAGTAACCAATCTCAATGGCATGGGAGAAGAACCAACAGTCACAATGGGCAATCCATTCCCCGTTGTTCACTCTCAGCCCCCGACAGTAAGATGGTCATCCTGTAAGCGACTTGGTTAATACCCATTAATGGACCTACTCTCCAAGAACTTATTCAGTCCTTTTTTAAACCCAGCTATACTACTGGCCTTGATAAGGTCCTCTGGCAACAAATTCCGTAAGTTAATTATGCGTTGAGTGAAAAAGTACTTCCTTTTATAAATAACCATTCCCTATCTACCCGTTCCACACCACTCAAGATTTTATACACTCTATCATGTCCCCTCTCAGTCTTCCCTTCTCTAAACTGAAGAGACCCAGCTTGTCAAGCCAGGCTTTGTACGGAAGCTGTTCCATACCCTTTATCATTCTCATTGCCCTTCTCTGTACCTTTTCTAGTTCAGCGGTCTCTTTTTTGAGATGGGGCAACCAGAACTGCACACAATATTTCAGGTGCGGTCACACCATCAATTTGTATAGAGGCATTATGGCATCCTCAGTTTTATTCTCTAACCCTTTGTGAATAACTCCTAACATTCTGTTTGCTTTTTTGACTGCTGCTGTTCACTAGACTGGGGATTTCAGTGCATTGTCCACAATCACTCCCAGATCCTTTTCCTGAGTGGTAACTCCTCGCTTAGTACCCAGCATTTTATACTCACAGTTTGGATTATTTTTCCCTATGTGCATCACTTTGCACTTGTCTACATTAAATCTTATCTGCCAGGTAGATGCCCAGGCACCCAGTCTCATAAGATCCTGTTGCAGCTCTTCACAGTCTGTTCATGTTTTAACTACCTTGAATAACTTGGTGTCATTTGCAAATTTGATCACCTCACTCTTAATGCCCTTTTCCAGATCATTAATGAATACATTGAACAGCACTGGTCCCAGTACAGATCCCTGGGCACACCACTTTTACATCTGTCCATTGTGAAAACTGACCATTTAGTCATACTCTTTGTTTCCTATCCTTTAACTTGCAGTAAGTAACTTGCACTTTAAGGAACAGTGAGAAAAATCAGAATGCACCTCTCCAACTGTTGAAAGAGTTGAAAGGGTGGTTGCTGTGTTGGTCCCAAATGTAAGGGATGGAAACAAATAGTTTAGATAATCTCTTTTATTAGTACCACAAAGGGGCTCTGAGGAAGGGCTCTGTGTGGCCCAAAAGCTTGCACACTTCACCAGCAGTACATGTTCTAATAAATTATATCATCTGAACTACTTTGTCTCCACCTCCTGTCGAATTGTGGTGTGGATTACAGTATACCACAGACAAATCCTCCCATACTAGTGTATGCAGTCTGATAGTTATTTTCTTATTAATCGTTTCTACAGCAATTACAGCATTCAAACTGCTCTCATTTACCTTCACAACACCCTTATTATTCCCATTTTACAGATGGGGAAACTGAAGCTGAGATAGTGACTTGCCCAAGAAGACTCAGAGAGTTCCTGGCTAAGACCAGGTTTAAAGGTTGGCCTCCCAGGTCCATTAAGAGTACAACCACACAAACTGGGGCTGGTTTGATCCCCAGCCCACCATGCAGGGTGAACGGAGCCACCACACTTTGGGTCACAGTAGGGAGAGCTGTCCAAATGAGCAGCCCCGCTGCAGGGCAACCAGTCAAACGGGCTACCGTCACAAGCCAAAGAACCAGCAACATGGGTGGTCAGCTGGCCCCACTCCACCCACCATCCCCCAGGCTTCCAAGCATCCTGCCCCCAACTGTGACATACCATCATAATGAACTACGGGCAGAAGAAGCCATGTCTACCCTTTCTTCAAAGGCCTCAAGCAGCTGCCACTTCCACCCCCAGTGTAAAGTTTGGTTACAGCTGGAGGGGGGGCAGGGGAA
>QEPC01003520.1:161233-191713 GCA_003113815.1 Sphenodon punctatus | reverse complement strand
TAGGCTGAGAGAATAACGTGACTGGCCCAAGCTCACCCAGTGAGTTTCTGGGTAAGGGGAGACTTGAACCAGGGACCTTACCTCCCAATCCAAGTACTGCACACCTAGCCATTACACCACACTGGAGTAGGAGTCTGCAAAGCCGGTACAGGGGCTGGCTGCTCATGATTTGTTCTGCTCTTGCTGGCTTGGGCTCTGTGTGTACAGCTGTGAGGAGGAGGAACCAGCTGGGCCACTAGCAGCCTTCCCTTCCCTGGTCACAGAGGCAGGTTGGACTCTGCCACTCTGTGACCCAACATTTAGCGGTCATCGCCCGGTGGCGGCGGCCATACAATCCGCTGCATTGTGTGTTAATGTTTCCCAGAGTGGGATAACACTGCCCAAAGTGGGTTAACGTCTTGTGTGGTTGCACCCTAAGGCTACACTGGCTTCTAAGAAAGTTGGGGAACTAATAGGGAAAACTACTTTTCCCCACTTTCTGACATGTTGTCAGCTCAGCTCTTGCCAGCTGGCCTGGAGCAGGCACCTGCTCTGCCTCTGCCCCCCCTCACACCTGGGTGGCCTGCCTTTAAATGGAGAGCCCGTTTGGGGAGATGTGGGTGCAGTCACTGTAAAAGCACCCAGTACTGTCACACACTCTGAGCCCTAGAGATAGAGTGGGTATACATCTAAACAGTGGATAACTGGAAATACATCACCAGCATCGGGTGGGTGGGGAATCCCCCATTGATGATGATTGCCCTTAATTAGGGTGGGGTAGGGGGTAATTTGTTTTATTGTGGGTTTTTTAACTGTATTATTGTTGCTTTTTAATCTGTTTTAATATGTTGTTAGCCGCCCTGAGATGCTTTTAGCAGGAGGGGGCGGTCTACAAATTTTATAATAAATAAATACATAAATAAATAAAACAGCAGCAAGGTGCCACATGAGTGCTGTTCCAGTGGCATTGTTAGCTACTGGCTGTTGGGATTCCTACTACATTTGCTGGGCCACAATTTGAGACTTTGCTAGCAAACGTACCCTTGCTGCTAATGCTAATTCAGTCAAGGCCTGACCCAAACAACAATGGGGACTGTGCCACTGGTGAGGTCCCTTCTACATAGCTATTGTCACAGGGCAACAGCTATGTAGAAGGTGGGAAGCTGACAACAGCAGCTATGGTGAAGGGGGAAACACTTAGTTGTATCTATGGCGGGCTCCACATAGCGCTGAAATGGCTACTTAATTTAGTACCCGGGAGTAATCGTTGAAATTTTGAGGACTGCATCAAATACTTGACAGTTACATGGGTACCAATCAGGTACCTGGATACCCCAAACAATCAGTAATTTTTAGTCCTGTTTTTTTTATTTTTCCAATTACTGATCAGTATATTCGGACAGAAAAAAAAAAATTGGTACAGAAAACAAAAAAATATTGAGACCGGAAGTTGAAAAATTGGGACCAGAAGTTGACTTTCCAGGACTGGAAGTTGACTTCCAGGATGGAAACACACAAAAACAGTGATGGAAGTAAGAAAATCGGTACAGAAGTAAAATAAATTGGTACCAGAAGTCAACATACAGGGAAGGGAAGGCAATATTCAGGGACATCGTGTACTCGAATCAAGTCACAATCAACTACTAATCAGCACCTGATGTTGTTGGGTCAATTCAAGTACCAGAAATTTGTCAGGAATACCCGTTTTGTGAGTACTCCTTTCAGTTCTAGTGCTGGAGCTTATGCTGTGGATGGCTGGTGTAGCAGCTCGTACCAGCAAAAATCTGCCCCTTAACAAACATGACACTACCTGATCACTTTGGGATTGGTTCCACACCATCTATAGTACTACCGTTAACATTGTGTCCCTTGTGTCACTACAGCTTCCTAACTACCAAAAGTTTGGATACAGTGAGAAAGTACAGATACAGCAAGAACCTTTCCTCGACTTTGTTACTGCCCTTGTTAATTATCTTTCAAAACGTTTCTACTTTCCCAGCTTTTTAACCTGATTTGAGATGGAAAATCCTATCAGAATATTGGAATTTGGGAAGGGAATATTGGGAGTAAAATTTCATTCTTTAGCTGTAGCATTAACATCAGTTGCAGGTACAAACGTAAGGACATGTCATTATACATGGAGATGGCAATTTAAACTTCTCCTGATAGTCATCATATTTGATCACATCTTCAGACTGCTGTTGGTACCAAAGGCACCCCAACATTCCTTTAATGTTTATATTTGGAAGCACTTAGTCTTTTCCTTTTACTTCATTTCGCTCCAGATTCAACCCACAACCTTACACGCCTCATCTTACATCATTCTTCATTATGCAAACAAAGCAAATAAGTAAGTGTCACTGCAGTTATGATAATGTAGGTGGATGTGCTATGCACAACTGCAGATAGAATGACGTACTGTGAAAATCTAACGAAATCAGGTGGGGATGACTAGTAATCAGTATGATGAAGCAGGCTGTGGCCCCTTTAAGGCAAGGCTGCCCATCACTGAGGACCTGTCCCTGTGAGGGACATAACAGGGGATGGCTGGACAGCAGAAGCAGTCTAGATGAAACTGCTAAAGAAGCAGGAACTCCTTGAAAAGCAGAAGCAGCCTGGGTGCTAGCCTGGGTCCTCCCAGATTAAAAAGGATGGTGTTGGAAGGGCACTGGAAGCTGGGGGAAAGGGCTTGCACACTGAATGTACAGGAAACTGAAAACTGGTGTCTCTTTGTGCAACACCGACTCCTGCCTGAGTAAGTGCTTGAGAGACTGATTCTGCATAAAATCACCCCAGCAGAGTAGCATATACATTACAATCAGACACTATAGTGTACGTTAGCAGCTGACTTTAGCTAAAATGTGAGAGGAGCCAGTTTAATTTGCCTTTCTATGCATTGGTAATGGAAAGATGGGGAAGTATAGCTAACTTAGCTCACCTTCAACATGTGTGTGCGTGCGTGCAAATGGACAAATGGATGAGTGTAAAAGTTAGGGAACTGACATGTTCTGAACACAATAAAGTCCCCTCACATACTTTTCCTTTCCAGGCTAAGGAATCCTAATGTTTTCCATCTCTCTAAGTATGGCCACCCTATTAGTAACCATCTCTTTGTAGTCTTTTTTTTTTTTTAAGAACATTTTATTTATTTATATTTTTATTTTATAAATTTCTACCCCGCCCCTCCTGCAACGCAGCTCGGGGCGGCTTCCAACATTAAAATACAATAATAAAATACAATAAAATCAATTTAAAACAGTCATAGAATACTTTAGACATTAAACAGGGCTAGAAAATAACCAAATTCAGTTGCCACAATATCTTTCTTATAATGATGTCTCTAAAATTAGATGTAGTAGTGAAGAATGTATTGTTTCAAAAAGAGCTGAAAAGAATATGTATATATCATGAGCTTTGAATTCAACATGTTTTGGAGATTTGCAATTGCAAATTAAAAATCAAATTCCTGGCCACATTTTCATATTTTACATGAGCTAATTTATTATTGACATCAAGTTATTCAATCTTCAGTTATTTGGCCTCCAAAGTTATGTAATAAGTATATGGAAGTGGTGATTCCTTCTGATTGCCAGTAGTGACCACTTGCTTCAATCAGCTGAGCTCAAAACAAAACAAGCATATTCAGTCTAATTGAGCTTCTCATGGGGCGCAAGCCTAAATTTGAATATTCATTAAAGAAACAGCCATTTGATTCATTAATATGAAAAGTCCTATTCATTTCAGCTCCAATGCTATCACAGCATAAAATGAACTATTTCCCTTGCTTTTAATGATCCGTCATGCATCCTGCTTGCTCTCATAGTACTCCTGTTGCCTATTTGTAAATTATTTCTGCCACACTACCCACAATGTCTTTCTCAAAGTGTACAGCAAGTTCAAGGTCCAAGCAGCCTGTATATGAGCATCTTTATATTGCTTAGCACTTATCCAAGTTAAATTATCCATGTATTTGTGAGCCACCCCAAGCTGGAGGGAGCAGGATATAAATTAAATAAATAAATAAATAAATAAAATAAAATTTCATCTACTACAGTGCTCCCCTGCCTTCCAGTGTATTTATTATTATTATTGTTATTATTATAAACATTTATATGGCGCCAGTCGTGTGACCTGGTGCTGTACAGAACATAGAATTAGACACGGTCCCTGCCGGTGACTTATAATCTAAAAGACAAAGGGGGGGAGACAGGGAGAGGGGACAGTGGGAGAGACAGGGGAGAAGACAAACAAACATTCAAGCGGATGTGAAGTCTCAGGTGCGTATGCTTGGATTGGTTACAAAGAGGTTGGTAGCAGCAGTCAGCAGAGGAGGGCAGACAGTAAGTGTATGGGGAAAGACTAACAGGCATTGGGAAAGGCAGCAAGGAAAAGGTGGGTCTTGAGGAGGGATTTGAAGGAGCGGAGGGAGGAGGCAAGGCGGATGTGGGCAGGGAGGGAGTTCCAGGCATGGGGGGCAGCGAGGGAGAAGGGTCGAAGGCGGTTAGGTGAGCAGGAGAAACGAGGGAGAGCGAGGGAGGGGACAAAGGAAGAGCGGAGAGCACGTGCAGGAGTGCGTAGGGAAATTAGGTCCGAGAGGTAAGGGGGAGCTTGGTCGTGGAGCGATTTGAACATGAAAACCAGGAGTTTAAACAGGATACGTTCAGGAAGGGGGAGCCAGTGAAGGGAGAGGAGGAGAGGCTGCACATGGTCGAAGCGACGGGCAGAGTGAATGACCTTGGCAGCGGAGTTTTGGATTGCGATAAGGGGGGACAGGTGAGAGCGAGGGAGGCCAGCAAGTAGGAGGTTGCAGTAGTCGAGGCGAGAGATAACCATGGCATGAACAAGGATTTTGGCCGAGGAGATAGAGAGAAAGGGGCGGATGCGGGCAATGTTGTGGAGAGCGAATCGGCAGGATTTGGCCACAGAGTCAATGTAAGGTTTAAAAGAGAGGTGCGTGTCAAAGATGAAGCCCAAGCTGCGGGCTTGGAGAACAGGATGGATGGTGACCCCATCGATGCAGATGGTCAGGTTAGAGGGAGAGGAAGGGGAGGGAGGAAAAATGAGGAGTTCGGTCTTGGCCATGTTGAGCTTGAGTTGACGTCGGGACATCCAGGCGGAGATATCAGAGAGGCAGTCGACGAGGCGTGAGCGGATAGACGAAGAGAGAGAGGGGGTAGAGAGATAGAGTTGGGTGTCATCAGCATAGAGATGGTATTGGAATCCGTGGGAGGCAATAATTTTGCCAAGGGACAGGGTGTAGATAGAGAAGAGGAGAGGGCCAAGGACAGAACCTTGGGGGACCCCAACCGAAAGGGGAAGGGAGGGGGAGGTCGACTCAGGGAGGGAGACATTAAAGGAGCGGTCAGAGAGGTAGGAGGAGAACCAGTCAAGGACAGAGCCGCGGAAGCCCAAAGAGTAAAGCGAGTCCAAGAGGAGCGAGTGGTCGACAGTGTCAAAGGCAGCAAAGAGGTCAAGGAGGACAAGAATGGAGTAGTGGTGCTTAGATTTAATGAAAAGCAGATCATTGGTGATCTTGGCCAGGGCAGTTTCAGTAGAGTGAAGGGGGCGGAAGTCGGATTGGAGAGGGTCCAGGGATGAGTTTAAGCTATTATTGCAAAACTGCTACAATCATTACTAATGGAAATAATTCAAAGTGCAAGAATTCATGAGCAAACTTCACTGACACAGCCAGTACCCACTTCCTCCTCCAAATCATGAGTAATAACAGTGGTCCCAATAACTACCTGCTATCTTTCCACTGTGCCGAACTCCCATTCACCGACTCGTTTCAGTATTGCTTACCAAAATTTTTAATCCACTTGTCAAAACTCTGATCTTTAACACACAATTCTTTATTCTCCTTTATAGTCTCTTTTAAGAGAATTTATCAAAAGCCTTTTTGAAAATCTGAGTAAATTATATCCATTGGGTCACCTTTATCTCCTATTTTTTATGTTTTTCAAAAAAAAACTCGTACAGAGTAGAAAGGTGCAGTTTTCCTACATGCTGGTTTGGTCTCAGGTATTTGTATTATTTTAACATGCTTTCTAATTTTAAAACATTTTTTTTTGCTGAATAATTTGCTGAAAATAATTAATTTACTCAAACAAATTAAATTTCCTATTTTGCTCACAGACTTTCTATGAGCCCTTTCAATATCTATTCCCTTCCATAAAGTACAAAACAATTACAATATAATATGATTCATTTTGTTATTGTTTTGTACTTCATGGGAGGGAATACAGACTTCATATTGCACTGATAAATGTTCCTTTTACGCCCACAACTTTGTGGGTTCTTTGTAAATGGTGTGGTGAAAATACTTCTCAAGTCTGGAAGCCTTACTTTTAAAATCCAATTGTGATTGGATCATAGAATGAGTTGAAAGGGATGTCAGGAACCTAGGGCTTCCAGGGAGCAGTTCTTACTGGCTGTTAGGCAATTACTGGCAGTGATAGCATGGGTCAAGTACAAGCAGGCAGTTAGCACAAGCATAACAGAAGGGTTCAGAAAAGGCATAGTCAGGAGATGGTGCGGGTCAGATCCAGGCAAGTGGTTAGCACAAACACCTAGCAGAGGAGTTCAAAAAGATGGAGTCAGGAGATAGCAGGGTCAGAACCAGGCAAGTGGTTAGCACGAGCATCTAGCAGAAGGGTTCTTCAAAGGCGTACCCAAGGGATAGCATTGGACAGATGCAGGCAGGCAGCAGAGGTGTAAGTTGTGACTCTCAGCATTTACAGCAGAGAAGAGAAATGCTTGTCATTTTCTGTCCCACCTTGAGGGTGCGGACCTGCCCGATTGGTTGAGAGCGGAACTGACACATAGACAAAGTAGCAGGTGCCATCTGTGGGTCTGTGCTAGGGTTCTCATGGGATGCCTTTCCTGCAGGCGCTATCTGTGGTGGGTCCATGCAGCAGCTACAGGTGTCAAAGGACCTCAAGCATCATCTAGTCTAACCTCCTGCTTGGATGCAGGATGACAAAAGCTACATCTCCGACAGATGACTGTTCAACCTTCTTTTGAAAACTTCCAGGGAAGGAGATTGGTCTATATTAAATCATACTGTGTGGCAGGCTGCTCTACAACAGTCCTTGCAGCATCCTAGTCGAACACCTCAGCATTCACCTGCAGCTGGTGTTAAGGGTTGATCGCCAGGTGGACTTTATGGAGCAGTGATTGTCAAATTGTGGGTTGATTCTCGAAGTGCGGTTGTGCCACCTACAAATGAGGCCACAATCCTGACTGATATTTGATATATTCTTCATGTTCATGTTATTGGGTGAGGAGGCAGGATTCTACGTAATTCTCAAAATAGTTACAGAGGCAAAAGGTTCTTCTATAAAGAAAAAAGAAACACCAAGCAAAGAGGGACCTCTCTGGAGAAGAGGCTGGGACATCAATTTAAAGGGCAGACAGTCTACCAGAGAGGTAATCCCTAGATAAATGACTGTAGGCCTACTGGAGACAGGGATAGCCTAAGAGAAAAGCAGCCAGGGAGGAAGGCTGATACAAGGCTTTGTTAACATGGTAGCTGAATTGCAATGGTGTATATGTAAACAGAACACAGAGTGAGACAGAAGAGAGACTTTGGTGTATTAAAAGATACAGGGTGGTCTGGGCTAATGGGGTGGTTCTTTCAGCTACCTATGGCCGGCAGGACCTTCCATTCCACATGGTTTATAACAATACTCCTAAAACAGTCAGAAGGAGTGTTTACTGTTTACGATGTTAAGAAGTTGCAGTGAATAAACAAGATTAGGACATTTTAGATTCTTTGCATGATTAGAACTCATTTATGCAACTCGGGTGATTAAAAAGGAGGCCATATTCTGGCCATAAATGCTTACCAGAAAGTTCCTGCATTGGAGGGGACCCACCCACCAGCAAAACTGTCCTAAGGCTGGGTCGTGTGCCCACTGCTGGCATTGAAGAGGCACCTATATTCCATGACCACAGAGTTTTTTTAGGGACTGTAAGCACACATCCCTTTGGGACAAAGAGTCATCACCTGCTGCTGTTGCCGTTCCTGGGGTTGTTGGGGGGTGGCTGGAGCCCCCTGGGGATGAGACCCCCACCCTATAAGACTCCGTGCTGACCCCAGGTACGATCTCACCTCCCCCAGGTGGAGGGGGTGGGGTCAGTACGTGGGAGGCGAGGCCAGGCTGGGGAGCTGAAAAGTAGCCTCCGTTCACTGTCGGCGCCACCAGCACGCACCACAGGCAGCGCGCCTAAGGGCGACACCAAAGGGCAGGGACCAGGGAGGAAGGGTGGGAGGTTATGCTTGATAAGTGTGAAGACACTATGGCGGATGATGGTGAGTGTTTCAATGGAGTTGGGAGGTGGGGTTGGGATAGTGGGAGAGGGGAGCTGAACCCTCTTGGTGAAAGTGAGAGGGTCAGCTCCTGGGATAGTCACCCTGTGAGAGAGGGCGACCAGGGGAGGAGGTGGGTGGGATTGGGATGGGGGGTAGGGTTAGCCCCCTTGGTGTGAGGAAGGGGGTGAGTCCATGGGAGGGAGGTTGATGATTACCCTCCGGGGGTAGAGGAGGGTAGGGGGTATGGGAGATGGTGAGGGTGGGTTTGGCCTCCTGGTGAGATGGGGAGGTACATCCCGCATAATAAGGATGGGGGATTCCCTGGGAGAGAGGGAGACTCAGTGAGAAGGAATAGGGATGGGTGGGGAGGGGGGAGAGAGGGATATTTGGGGGGGAGGGGAGGGGAGGGGCCCCCTCATCAGTCTGTTGGGGCAACCACGGAGGGTGCCTGCCCGTCAGAGTTCTCTGAGGAGGGGAGGGGTTGCAGGGCTATTGGGGTCGTTATGGGCCAGGGGAGATATGGTCCAAAGGGGAAGATTATTCCATCAGTTAGGCGGGAGCAGTGCCTTGTACCTGTTCCCTCCTTTATCCCCTACCCAGATGGGTTGCGGGCCAGAGTCCAGGAGTCCTGTGGCCTGGGTTTGGTGCTGTTGAACACAAGGTCGATTGTCAATAAGTCATCTATTATCCGGGAGTTGACCCCAGAGTGGGATGCCGACCTCATGTGTATCACAGAGACCTGGCTGGACAGCAAGACAGGTCCTATTCTGGCTGACCATTCTGGCTGGGTTCTCTGTGCAGCATCAGCCTAGGCTGGAGGGATGGATGGGCAGTGTAGCTATTGTTATCAAGAGTGCATTGTCCTTTAGGAGGTATCTGGTGCAGGCTCCACGAGGTACGGAGTGCCTCCATCTTGTGTTGGATTTGGCCAGGGACAGATCAGGGGTGCTGCTGGTATACCATGCACCTAACTGCCCGGAAGCATCCCTACATGCTCTTGCTGATTTGGTGTCAGACATGATCCTCTGGACCCCTTGTTTGGTGGTCTAGGGGGATTTTAATATACATGATGATGCCAATCTTGGAGGGGCAAAGCATAAGATCATGGCCTCCATGACAACCATGAGCCTGTCCCAAGTCATCTGTGTACACATGAGGAGGGACATACACTGGATTTGGTTTTCTGCACCAGCCTTGAGGCAGGGGGTCAGTTAGTAGGAGTCAGGAGGGTGGAGGCTTTGTCATGGTCTGACCATTACCTCCTTAGGGCATGCATTCTGGCACATGTTAGTCCCCGTCAAAGTGCGGGACCTATTAGATCGGTCTGTCCCTGGAGATTTATGGAACTGGATCGGTTCTGGAATGCTCTGGGGGATTTTTCCCTGGACCCTGACACTCGCTCTGTCGATGATCTTGTGGCCTTCTGGAACATCTTGTTGACTGAGACCATTGACACGGTGGCTCCTAGGCATCCGCTGCCCTCTCGAGTCTCCCACAGGTTCCCTTGGTTTACTGAAGCCCTGGGGGATCTGAAGCAAGAGGATAGGC
The DNA here is from genome assembly GCA_003113815.1 of Sphenodon punctatus. Lineage (NCBI taxonomy): Eukaryota > Metazoa > Chordata > Lepidosauria > Sphenodontia > Sphenodontidae > Sphenodon > Sphenodon punctatus. The sequence goes on along the minus strand of QEPC01003520.1, from coordinate 181,872 downwards.
GGTTAGAGCGACGGTGGCTCCGGACTTGAGATGAATACGATTGATCGCAGCATAAGAGCAGTTTAAAGGCCTATATTGTGGCAGTGCAGGCAGCAAAGAAGCAGTTCTTTGCCGCCCTCATCGCATCTGCAAAGTCATGTCCAACAGAGCTTTTCCGGGTGGTGAGGGGTTTGGTCAGTCCTAACTGTCTCCACCTGGACCTGGAGCAATCCAGTGTCTGCTGTGACCAGTTTATTGAATACTTTGTGGACAAGATCGCTCATATCTGTCATGACTTTGGTACCACAGTTATTGCAGAGGATCATCTTGGGGCCATGGAGACCCCGTCCTGTCCTGTTTTGTGGGATTGGTTTCAGTTGTTATCACCTGCTGATGTTGAGTCCATGCTGGGTTCTTTTCGTGCCACTACTTGTGAACTTGATCCATGCCCATCCTGGTTGGCAAAAGCCAGCCAGGAGACATTGCGACCATTGCTGGCGGGGGTGGTTAGTGCCTCCCTTTGAGAGGGGAGGGTGCCAGATTGCCTAAAACAGGCGGTGGTTCGACCCCTGCTCAAGAAACCATCTCTTGATGCTGATGCTCCTGCCAGCTATCGGCCGGTCTCTAAACCTTCCCATTCTAGGGAAGGTTATTGAATGGGCAGTGGCACAACAGCTCCAGGAGCATTGGACTGCACTGGTTTCCTTGACCTCTTTCAGTCTGGTTTTTGGCCTGGGTATGGTACAGAGATGGCACTCGTGGCCTTGGTTGACAAACTTCGTCTGGCATTAGACCAAGGTCGTCAGACCTTATTGGTCCTGTTAGACCTTTCGGCTTCATTTGACACTGTCAATCATGAGGTGTTGGTGACTCGTCTGCGGGACTATGCCAGGATTGGTGGGGCAGTCTTGGACTGGTTCCCCTCTTTCCTGGCCGGGTGAATTCACCAGGTGGTCCTGGGGAGTGTACTTCTTCCCCCCAGGATCTCACGTGTGGAGTACCGCAGGGTGCCATTCAGTCCCCCCTCCTGTTTAACATCTATATGCAGCCGCTAGGGAAGATTGTGAGAGGGGTGCAAGGTATACAGTATCATCAGTACGTGGATGATACTCAGCTCTACCTCTCCTTTTCTATCAATCCAGGTCATGCAGTCTCCTTATTTTCCCAGTGCCTGTCAGCTGTGGGAACTTGGATGAGGATAAACCATCTGCAATTGAATCCTGACAAGATGGAGGTGATGTTGGTGGACAACAGCTTGAGGGACCTGGGGATGGTGGAATCTCCTCTTGTTGGGGGGGGGGGTCGCCCTCCCTTGGTCTCTCAGGTACGGAGTCTGGGTGTGCTCCTCAATTCACGGCTCAGCCTGGAATCCCAGGTTGTGATGGTAGTAGGGAGTGCATTTCGGAAGTTACATCTTGTCCAGCGGCTTCGACCCTATCTCTCAGACTCCAACCTTGCCACTATCATTCATGCCTTCATCACCTAGAGGCTGGATTACTGCAACACGCTCTATGTGGGGCTGCCCAAGAAGCTGGTCCAGAGGCTGCAGCTGGTGCAGAATGCTGTGGCCCACCTCCTTATGGGGGTGGGTCGCCGAGAGCATATGACACCTGTGCTCCGAGCTCTGCACTGGCTGCCTATAAAGTACCGGGCCAGGTTTAAGGTGCTGGTGTTAACCTTTAAAGTCCTTCATGGCCTAGGTCCTTCTTATCTGCAGAATTGCCTCACTCCCCATGTGCCCTTGCAACCCCTGAGATCGTCCGTGGGGACCTTTTTGGAGGTTCCCCGGATGAGGTGGATGGCCACAGCTGTTCAGTCATTTTCAGTGGCCACCCCAATGCTCTGTCTGGAACTCTCTCCCAGAGGAGGCTTGGCTGGCCCCCACCCTCCTGTCATTTAGACATTTATGCAAGACCTGACTATTCAGCCAGGCCTTTGGTGAGGAGTAGGGGGAGGGGGGGTATTTTATAATTTGTTTTCAAATTTGTTGATTTGTTTTAAAATGTTTTATTGTTAAATTTTTGTGTGTTGTTCACCGCCCCGAGCTGCCTTTGGGCAGGAGGGGCAGGATACAAGTTTTAAATAAAAATAAATAAATAAATAAATAAATAAATTCTGGCAAGGCTGGTCCCAGCTCAGAGAATCAGGGAGACACACCTGCTTTGCTGATGTATCACATTCACTTCTGTGCACAGAAGTGAACCTCACCCTAAACGTTTCCTTACTGGGTAACACAGACCTGGCCAAGGGCAACATGCCTCAGCTATTGATGTTGAGTTTGCGTTGAGGTGTTGTTGTTTTTTTGCCTCACATTCACCTAAAAAGGATTTGGTGAAGGGGGTTTAGGAACCAGGCCCACCGCTGAAGAAAGCAGTGACCCATATGTAACCTATTAACCTCCTTTATTGCTCATCGGCATACAGTTATAAAGGACTGTCAACCAAGAGTTCGCCCATAAAAGTTATTACGTGGATTCCAGCTATTTAACAGACAGACACGGGACCAAACCTCAGTGTAACACTGAACAGTTTTTGATATAACAAGGATTGAAATCAACAATTATATTAACTTGGGAAGCTTCCCACATCAGAACCAATGCCCAGGGGTCTGTAATCAGAGTGTGGCTGAGAGAGCTGAACTAGTGTCAATGGTGATGATGATGGCGGTGATGGTGGGGGTCCACTTTGTCCAGCTTCTCAGTTAATAGGTGTCTTTAGACATAATGTCAACAGATGTCTGAATGTGTGTTTTAACCTTGATATGAACATTGGTTTGGCCCCGTGTTCACCATGTGGTGTTGCTTAGACACACAGCCCATCATCGGGGGTGGTGGAAATTGGTGTTTTGCTCACCTCCCGATCTCAGCATGCAAGCACTGCCGCCTTGTTCCCCATGTTGTACCTGCTAAAACACCACGCGATAGCATTAGACACAAAGTTGGCCACATGTTTAGCCGGAACATGCAAATTGTCCTTGTGATGCAATAGTGTTCACATCGCGGGTTCAATAGATGTTCAACGGGTGGCCAAACTGGTGTTGGGATTGTTATGGTGCTTACACACAACGGCCACCCGATCTTTGATATGTCTAAAGATGCCCCTTATCTCTTCCACCTGCCTTCCAATGCAAAGCACATTGCTGACCACTCTGTCAGCTGATCTCTTCCACCTGGCTCACGGAGAGGCTACCCAATCGCTCTTTTCCACTGTCCATGTACTGGTCCTTCCTGCAATTTACAAGGAGCCTGGGATTAAAAGGAGCCGGTCCCTTCTCAGTCCTGCAGTCTCCTCAGCAGCCATGGCTCTCCTTCTGTCTCTCCTAACTGCCCTTCCCCTTTTTCAAAAACCAACCAATATTCCACACACATGCCCAAGTCACAGCCTGGCTTTTTACTGGCTCATGCCAGTGTTCCATTTTGAGAGGAGAGGGGGAAAGAGTCAGAAACCCACTCCTGGCAGCGCTGATTAGCTCTGCTACATTGCCTCCTGCCTTAGGTAGACACATCCCTGTGTCATTTCCCATGAATAGTTCTCATGCCAAACTGGGGCTTTGACCTGACGTCTGCTCCTGTTAATAGGTAACTCTGGTCCAGGCATCTTTGAACTCTTCCTCCCAGAGTCCAGTGGTTCCAGAGGTGCGATGTCCCCACTCTGCTCAAGTGGTGGCTCATTCTCTGGAACCACATCAGACTCCTCCCTGAATGTACTTGCCATAGGTTGTTGCTGGAGGGACTGCGCTCTGGATGTACTTGCCACAGGTTGTTGCTGCGGGGACTGTGCTCTAGGCAACCATACATAAGGTCCATCTCTGTGCTTGCCTATCACCAGAGTACACGGGCATGTGGTCCTCAGTGCTTTCTGGTGTTGCGCTCTTGGGCTGCACCAGCTGTGGCTGTGGGATGTCCACTCTAGCCACAGTTTCATCGATAGTTCTTTCTATGTAAGGTTTTAAATGGTTGGAATGAACTGTACACTGAACCCTTGATCTGAGACATTCTAGTTTGTATACCACCTCACTTACTTTTGCAACTATTCTATAGGAACTTGGAAATTTTGGTTACAGTTTGGAACACTTCCCCTTCCACCACTTCCTCTCCTAAAGCCAAACCAACTCCCTTATTTCATAAATCTGTGGTGTCATCTTCATATAAAAACTTTTGTCTCTGAGATGTTTTACATTGATGTTTTTGAACAGCATTTCACACTGTCCTCAGATATTCCTCTGTTTGTTGAACAAATTCATTCACAGAACTAAATGACCTTCCTGGTGACCTATTCTGCATGACCTCTATAGGTAGGGTAATTTCCTTCCCCAAAATGACAAAAAAGGACTGAAATCAGTAGAGAATTGAACACTGCTCCAGTAAGCTGTCATCGCAAACTGCAGTGACTCATCCCAGTCTGTCTGATTGGAATTTACAAAACTTGATAGCATGTTAAGCAATGTCCGGTTCAATCACTCTACCAACACATCCGATTGAGGATGATATTAGTGGTCCTGGTTTTATGGATTCCTAGTAAGTTACAGAGATCTCTAAATAGGGTGGATTCAAAGTTACATCTCTGGTCAATATGGATAATGCTTGGTGTTCCGAAATGGCATATTATTTCTTTTACCAGAACTTTAGCAAGTTCTGGTAACAGTCCCTTAATATGGAATGGCGTACACTTTGGCCCACTTGGTAAAATAGTCTGTTACTACCAATATATATTTGTTTCCTTGAGTAGTGCATGGTAATGGACCCAAGATATCCAAAGCAATCTGATCCCAAGGCCTTCTTTCTCTGGAAGGTACTAACAGTGCTCAAGGGGATGGACCTTTTTCCTGTCTCGCACAACTGGCAAGAACAGCACCATTCTCTAACTGAATTCTGCCACTATGGCAAGTACCAATTTTGGACTTTCTCCATAACTTCCTCAGCTTTGAGATGACCTGCTGTGTACCATGGAGAGCACATAGCACAGTGGTAATAATATGCTTTGAAAGTACCACTTGTTCAAATCTGTTCCCTGTAGAAAAATGAACTAATGCCCTTATCAGCAGTCCCTCTATCACACACTCCTTTGTATGGACCTAAGAGGGGATCCTTCCACTCATTATTTGGTGGTCCCTGTCCACTTAAGAAGACAACTGATTGCTGGGTCTTTATGCTGTGTTTCCTGTAGTTCACCAAGAGCACCTGCTATGAGAACTGAGGACACCCTCTCCTATGATTTTCCCTTTTGCAGAAAAATAAGTATCTCTGAATTAAGAACAGGCATATTAATTCCATCTGGAACAGGTCTTCTAAACAGACCATCTGCATTCAGATGACTTTTACCAGGCTTATGCACTACCTCATAGTCAAACTGAGACAGCTGTTCCAGCCGAGGCTGTGGAACTCCCTCCCAGCAGAGGCCATGGACCTCTTCTCTTTTTGACGTCAATTTAAGACCTGGCTGTTCTGCTAGGCCTTTATAGAGAGAGATGGGTGAGGGTGGGCTTTTATTTTTATGTGGGGTGGTAAGGGTGGGGTATTTTTTTCCGTCCCTCCTCTTTCCCGGTGGGGGATGTTCTCCCTTCTTTTTCCTCTTCCCTCTATTTTAGATGTTTTATGTTGCTGTTTGGGTATTTTTATGTGTGTTTTTATATTTTTATATATCGTAAGCCGCCCCGAGCTGCCTTTGGCAGGAGGGCGGGATATAAAATGTTTTAATAAAATAAATAAATAAATAAATAAATAAATATAAGGTGTTCTGTTATGTCCAGACTCTCGGGCCATGGTGCTGTCTCATTTGGAATGAATAATACCATGGTATCATCTTCTGTGCAGCTGGTCCAAGCTATGCATTTAATCTCAGCTGCATGTCCCCTAGGAATAGTAATGTCTCCCATTCCCTTTTTGACCATGTAAATAGCCTCAGTCCTTTAGTTTTCCTACTGCATCAGAGGGCTGAAGTGGCAACTCCTTTTCCAGCACTGCTATTTCATTCCACCATTTAGGAATTGCCTGCAACTTTCTGCAGTTTTCCCCCTAATTCCACGCCCTTTGCTTTGTGACATCGGAATAATCTCAGAAAGTGTTGGAATAATCTCAGAAAGTGTTGGAAGTAAAATTGTTTTGCTACTTTGCACCGTGACCGCATGTCAGAAAGTGCCGGCGGAAGTAGCAGAATGAAAGTAGCGGAACAGCGGAAGTAGTGGAATGAACGTTTCTACTGCACTGTTCCACTCACTACGGAAGAGCTCTTTCCATTGGACACAGCTACTGCAGCAGCTTGCCATTTCAGCCCTAATGGATATGCTAGTTTTGTCTCCATTGGAAGAATGTAACTCAAGAGTTGTACATGTTGTGGGGAAGGAGAACTTTTAGTTCCTGGAGTCATCCTGATGAATTCCTAAATTACATTAAATCCTATTACAGGTTGTCCTGTCGCCCCACAACTCACCAACATAGGAATGAGTAGCTTACTGGTGTGACCAGCCATAGATGGTGATAGGCTGAACTCCGCTTCAATCCAGCCTTCAAAAGGGACATCAGTGCCATTCCCTGCCTAAACACTAAGCTTTCCTTCTATTTCTAGCAGTTCTTAAATGGGCTTTATCCTCAACTCTGGGAGATAGTCATGCTTCCATTTTTTATTGATCATTGAGACCTGGGCACCCATGTACCACAATGTGTTTACTTTCTTGTTATTAAGATAACATAAGAAACATTTTCTTTCAATCAACCTAGCAACTTGTTCTTGTTGCTTGTGAGTTCTTACATTAAAATTCTGTTGGCCATTGGATTTGTTTAGTTCATTATATTATATTATATTATTATTATTATTATTATTAAGCATTTATATAGCACCAGCAAAGTACCTGGCACTTTACAACCGTAAGATTGAGACACAGCCCTCACCCCAGCGGGCTTATAATCTAAGAGAGACAAGGGGGGGAGGGAGACAAAGGGTGGGGGGAAACAGAGGAAGAGACAAGGATGCATACATGAACTCATGGGGTCTCAGGTGCATGTGCTTGGCTTAATTACAAAGGTGTAGTTACTCATTTAATGTTACACAAGATACGATGCTTCAGGATAAGTCAGCAAGGGGCCAAGGGAACGAGGAGCCAGAGAAAGCTTGATGGAAGAGGTGGGTTTTGAGAAGGGATTTGAAGATTTGGAGGGAGGAAGCTGAGCGAATGTGGTCTCTAGTTTCATTTTCTTCCATTTTATGTTGCAAGGCATTTATTCTTAGGATTTTCTGGTGCCCCAATGCTTTTAACTTTTGCTGGTGCTCCACTTCCATGATTTGGGCACTATTTAATTTTCCAAGAATATCTCATAAGTTACATATAAATCTTGTAGATATGGTTTTAGATCAGCTCAAATTTTGTCATTCTTCAAGCCAATCAGAACAGATTGTAGGAACTGACTTTAGGACCAATTCAGGCTTATATTTTAAGGGAGTCTCTGCCTTCTCTGAAGCAAAGATGATCTTTTTGATGGAGGTCCATTGTATGCACTACAAAATCCAGTGCAGTCTTTCCAGGTTCCTGAACAACCCTGGTTTGATATAGATCTGCACCATTCTTTTCAGAGTATGTCCTTAGACTGTGCAGAAAAAGTAAGGTTTGCCATGTTGGTCCCAAATATAGGCAATAGACCAAAGTAGTAAAGTGATATATTTTATTGGACCCACTACAGTTGGTGGAGGTATGCAAACTGTATACTGTAGCTGGTCCAATAAAAGGTATCATTTTACTACTTTGTCTCTATTGCCTTAGAATGCACCTGAGTTTAATCGGGGTGCGATCACTCTTACCCTCTAGTAGGGATGGGACTTTAAGTTTCGGAAAGAACCTAAAGTACCGGATAATGTCCTGTTTTATGGGATGAATTTCAAGACATGTCGCCCTCAGATGTGGGGGATGCTCTTGGAACTGTTTGAGCCACTTATTGTGAATTAGACCCATGCCCGTCCTGGCTGGTTAAGACCAGCCGGGAGACATTAGGGCCGTTGCTGGCCGTGGTAGTCAACACCTCTCTTGGGGAGGACAGGGTGCTAGTCCACCTCAAGGAGGTGTGGTGAGGCCCCTGCTCAAAAAACCATAATTGAACATTGATGTCCTGGCCAGCTACCGGTCGGTCTCTAATCTTCCCTTTTTAGGGAAGGTTATTGAATGGATGGTGGCTCAGCAGCTTCAGGAGCATCTCAACTGGGCCAACTTTCTTGATCTCTTGCAGTCTGGCTTCCGTTTGGGTTGTGGCATGGATACTGTACTTGTGGCCTTGGTCAACAACCTCTCCCAAGAGTTGGACCAGGGTCATTTAACCCTATTAATTTTGTTAGATATCTCGGCTGCATTTGATACCGTTGATCATGAGTTGTTGGTGGCTCAGCTGCGGGACTGGGCAGGGATGAGCGGGACTGTTCTTGAATGGTTCCATTCCTTCCTGGCTAGGAGAATTCAGCATGTGGTGCTGGGGAATTATTCATCTCCCTGGGGCCTCACATGTGGAGTCCCACAGGGTTCCATCTTATCCACTCTCCTGTTCAATGTGTATATGCAGCCTTTGGGGGAGGTTGTCAGAGAATTTGGTGTAAGGTGTCATCAATGTGCTGATGACACCAAACTATATCTCTTATTTTCATCAGGCCCAGGTCCAGCAGTCTTAGTGCTTACCTGGTGTTTGTCAGCTGTAGGGAACTGGATGAGGGCAAGTCACTTGAAGTTAAATCCTGACAAGATGGAGGTGATGGTTCTGGGGAAAGCTGGGGGAGTGATGGCCCCCATCATTGATGGGATCCGTCCTCCCCTGGTATCTCAAGTCTGTAGTCTGGGGATGCTCCTTGACCCGCAGCTCTGCCTGGATGTCCAGGTGGCAGCTGTGGCGAAGGGTGCATTCTGCTAATTACATCTGGTACGTTGGCTTAGGCCGTATGTCTTGGACTCGGACCTGGCCACAATCATCCATGCTTTTATTACCTCGAGATTAGACTACTTTAATGCACTCTACATGAGGATACCTTTGGTGATGGTCTGAAAACTGCAGCTGGTGCAGAATGCGGCAGCCTGTCTCCTAAAGGGGACGGGCCAATGCGAGCACATTACTCCAGTGCTCCGTTCTCTGCACTGGCTGCCGATAAGTCTTCTGGGTCCAATTCAAGGAGTTGGTGCTGACCTTTAAAGCCCTGACGACCTCTGCAGTCAGCCGGGGGCACCCTCCTTGAGGTCCCCCAGGTTTCCCGGGTGTTGGCCATGAGGAGGGTGTTCTCTGTGGCTGCACCGCAGCTGTAGACCTCCCTCCCGCTGGAGGTCCGTCTTGCTGCCAACCTCCCCTCTTTCCGCAGACAGTGTAAGACCTGACTGTTCCGTCAGGCCTTTGCTGAGGGAGATGGGATGGGTGGGTTGAATTAGGGAGGGGCTCTGTTGTTTGGGTATTGGGTTTTTTAATTCATAATGTTGATTTTAAATGGTTTTTTTATCATATGTTTTTAGAATGTTGTTAGCCACCCCGAGATGCTTGTATGCAGGAGGGGGCAGCATATAAATGTAATTATAAATAAATAAATAAATGGCCATTTCGGATTAATCTGAAATTTCGGTTCTTTTTCGGTATTGGTTGTATCGGATTTTTTACATTGCGGTTTGTCCCCATTGACTTCAATGGGAAAACCACAATGTTAAAAATCCGATACAAAAAATCAATGCAAAAGATCTGATACAAGAACCGAAATACATGAGAAACAAAACAGAAGGTAACCAAAACTGAAATTTTGCCCAGAGTCCCACCCCTACCCTCTAGGTAACTTCAGAGCTTTAATTGTAGGCTAACACACAAATAACACCTTCCATAATTTCAGGCTCTGGGTAACCTCTCTTCAGTCCATTTTCAATCTGGTTTTCCTTTCGTGAGTGGGCACCAGGCTAGCCTGCGATATGAAAATCTTTCCTAAAAACAGATGACAGGCCAACAGATGACACCTCAAGGTTGTGAAGCTGGGCTGCCCTGGTACCCACATCTCCCATAGACTGAGATATTTTACTTTCAGTCAGTTTCGGTTCAGATTCCTCTTTTGGATTTTGTTGTTTTTCCTCTTGGGACTCGGATTTGTCCTTCCCTTTTTTAATCAGCCTATGAATCTGATCTTTCAATGATAGTAATAGTTATCTTCCAGAGAACTCACAGACTCACTTTCCAAATGCTGTACAATGTGCTTCATTAGACCTCTGCGGCTTTTGCCCTTCACGTTTTCCTGGTCTTCTCCTGCAGTTCGCAAGACCTCAATCACAGTCAGCAGATCCTGAACTTGTAGGAGACACAGGGAGGCCTCAGTCTCTAGCAGCAGGTTTGTAATCTCTGCTATTTTGTGGCCTCCTCAGCTGCACTCCCTGAAGACCCACAACAGAGACAAATCTCAGTGGAACCTCCAAAATGTTACACTCTCCAAGACAGAGACCTGATTTATAAAAAAGAAAAAGTTTATTAGATGCAAGTTCTATCCTTTTTTTTGGTACCATTTTGGCCTTCAACGAGCAGCAGGCCTTGGCTGTTTCCCTCTCACAGGCAACAACATCCATCTCTCTCTGCTAGGCGTCTCTCCTCCAAGTGCTTCCCCCACCCTGAGTAAAGGGTCAATTCCCCCTTTCCAGCTACATGCCCAGTATGACTGCTAATGAGACTACTTGGTCCAAGAATAAACGTTACAATAATTAATATAAATGAAAACATTCCATCTACTCATTTCTGCAATTCTATTATTTTAACACTCACACATCTCAGTCATTATCCGCAAAGCACGTTGCTGACCACTCTGCCAGCCAATCTCTTCCACCTGGTGCACGAAGAGGCCTACTTTCCACTGTCCCACGATCGCTCCTTTCCACTGTCCATATATGGGTCCCTCGTGCAATTACAAGAAGCCTGTCCCTTCTCGGTCCCGATGTCTCCTCAGCAGTCATGTCTCTTCCCCCCCAACTGCCCAATGTTTAAAAAGAACAACCAACATTTCACCCCACCCCACCCCCATCCCCACCACCAAGCCACACAGCCTGGATTTTTAATGTCTCATGCCCATATTCCATTTTGAGGAGGAAAGAATCAGAACACACGCCTGGCAGCACTGGCTGGCACGGATACCCACTGAAGTCAAATAGTCATAGTGTCAGAAGAAGGAGAATTTTGTATGCAAGCTTTAAAATTGTTCTCTAAGAGCATTCATGCAAGTAAAACTTTTAACTCATTCACTTGATTTTTTTTTTACTGGAAATGAATGCAAAAGGGGTGTGAAAGCAGCCAAAATACATTCTTTTTAAAATCTGAGCGAACACCGCAGAAAGTAATTTGTAGCGTTTCTCCAGCTCTAAATCCTTGCACAGTACTCCTCTTTTTATCTTTAGTTTTATTTTGCTTACAAAGACACAAACCATCTGGAGCTCTACTACAGTGTTTTGAAATAGCCTCCAAACTGAGTCTATTTGTCAAACAGAATCTCAAGCTGTCTTCCCCTCCGTGTATAAACAAAATCACTGTAGAGTCTCTTGGATGTGGAGAAACGAATTGACTATGACATCAGCAACTGTGTGGTCCTCAAACAAATTGTCCTACCTCACTGGGACACCCCACAGAAGAGAAGCTGACTTGACTTACACAGAAGAGAAGCTGACTTTTGTTTAAGACTTTTAGGGCCATTGAGAAGTTGTATAGTGAACATATTCAATATCACAAGAATAATATTGACCAAAATATATATCAGAATACAGTGCATGAGTCAGATTTGAACCTAGGTCTGAACAGTCCTGGGCAGATGCTGAGTGGCTCCAGTGCTTGGCAATTTGGTGTAAATAAAAAGAAAATCAGCATCAGTAACTCGACATCCCACTGCTTCCATATGAAGCCCTCACAGGAAGCAGAAAGAGTTTTGACAATCTCAGGATATGAGGGAAGTCTTGCTGTGTCTACAGCTTCCAACTTCTGCTTTAGTCATGTTCCATTTTGTGCTTGTCCCTCTTCCAAATGCCTGTCCTTAGATGCCTGGTTCTTCTTGCCCATCCAGCTTCAACCTAACACTGTTCCTTGGTTTCTGGTTTTTGTTCTGTGGTTCAGATTTGGTTTCTGGTCTGCTCCCCAGATTACAATCCCACTTTACCCCCTGTCATCTTACGTGTCCATTTCATGCAATGCGTATGCTAATTCCACAGTAAGCAGTGATCCACCCAAGATTGTGGGGAGGGTGTAAACTCACCCCTCTCTCACCTTGAATTCCAGAGATCCAGGGCAAGTCATGGACAGCATCTGTCCTGAGATGAGCACCCAAGCATGGCAGAATTCAAGGTGAGTTACTCTTGTTTAAACAGCTTGGCCTGGAATATGTGGAATGCGGGGGAGGAAATAGGGCTGAGTCCACACTCAACTGCTTTGATGTGGCAAACCCTTGTGGGCCCCAACCAGCAGCTGCCAACCTGGACATACAGTCACATCTTAGATTTAGTTGTGCCTTGTATCAGAAATCTGAGCTTGATGCAAAAAGGAGCTGCCTCATCCCAATGAGAACCAGAAGATGCACTGGGTCTCTTGGACCATCAGTGCTTCTGAAGTAGGGCTGATTCAGAAAAGCCATTCTGATTTTGTGGAAACATTTTGGTCAGATTTCTGATTGGAATAAAGTTCCGATTGGAATTCCGACCAGACCATTTTGCGTATTCACAATATAGCCATATTTGTTTCTTTTTCATTTGGTCTGATCAGAACTCAGAAGTCAGTCCAACTTCCAATTGGACCAAATGAAACTCCCAGTTCTAACAAAAATGGAATCAGGGAGAAATCTCCATTTTACCCCTACTCCGAAGTTCCAGAGAACTCATAAGAAAGGCCCAGAGAAACCCATAGGGTTTTTAAGACAAATTCACTACAGCATTGGGGCCGGGGGGTGGGGAGTATTAAGGGTGCTGCCAACACGTTTATCCAGTGAATGGGGCCACACTGAGAAGGCTCTCTCACCCCGTTTCCGAGGTGGCCCCAAGCTCTGTAGAACATATAGATATCGCTATATATGAAGGGGCAGGGAAAAGTGAGGTCCAGGGCAGCAGGGAGTGGTCCCCTTGCTCCCTTCCCTCCTCCAGTGCCCATAGAAAGTACAACATTTCACACCGCGGGGCTGCTGCTGTGGATTTGTTTGAAGTAAAACTGGCAGCTCCCCAATCCCGTCCTTGGCACCCCAAGGTGTATCAGTGCATCAAACTGCAGCTCTCCTCCCAAGCCATGGTGGATGGGGTGGGACACAAGGCAGCCAGGCTGACAGCTCCCCTTTGCTAGATTGGAAGGGATGCTGGTCTGGCCAATTGCACTGGCTGCAGAGAAATTGTGAAGTTCTGTGTAGTCTATGAGATTGCACTTTTCACAGAAGCACATGCACAGAGAATCAATCCCACCATTTACCCTTCTAGAGTAGCTAGTGATGCAATATGTAGGCTGCTTTAATACCAGTGACTGCTGCTGGATGGTGGGGAGGGTTGAACTCATCCTCCTCTTTTGCCCAATTTTGCAGAGGTTCAGGATAAGCACTCTGGTATAGAAGAAAACAAAGAACTGGACAAATTGGGCTTATCCCATTTGTGAATTTAATGTGAAAATTATTTTCCATTAACAGCTCTTCAAATTAAATTTTTCAGAATTTGAATTGTTGCATGAGTTTTCGCTTAATTAAGTTTGATTTTGAATGAAGGCAAAGTTTGTTTATTATTATTTATCTGGAATTCAAAGTTTCATCTGTCGGGATGACACCATTATTTATAGGTCAGGTAAATATTTATATAGCATTTGTATAGCACTTTCAGTGTTCAAGGTGCCTTACAATCCTTGTCTAGTTCATCCTTGTAACAACCATGTGAAGTAGGTTATTGTTGTTCCCATTTTATGAATGGGAAACTGAGACTTAGGGCGTAAACAGATGGACTTGGAGGCTGCCTGCCCCCAGAGCTGCTCTTGGGGTGCACCCTCAGGCCCTCCCACTTGCAGCCCTGTCCGGGTCCATTTAAGATGAACCCAGTGGTTTCCCCCTCCCATGGTCTGCCTGCGTGGCACCACCTTCCCCCACACACCATAGAGTTGTGGGCAGATCGCCTGATACTCTAGGCTGGCATCCACAACTCTATGGTGGTGCCCAGGGCAGTGGTCGGCTGAATGCAGCGGCTCATCTCCTGAAGGGGATGGGCCGATGCGAGCACATTACTCCAGTGTTCTGTTCTCTGTACTGGCTGCTGATAGTCTTCCTGGCCCAATTCAAAGTGTTGGTATTGACCTTTAAAGCCCTAAACGGCCTGGGCCCCACCTACCTGCAGGACCACCTCACCCTCTGGATTCTGGATTGACCTCTGCGGTCGGGGGCACCCTTCTTGAGGTCCCCCGGGTTTCCCAAGTGTCGACCATGAGGAAGGTGTTCTCAGTGGCTGAATCATGGCTGTGGAACTCTCTCCCGTTGGAGGGCCACCTGACCAATGACCTCCCCTCTTTCTGTAAAAAGTGTAAGACCTGGCTGTTCCGCTGGGCCTTTGCTGAGGGAGATGGTATGGGTGGGTTGGGCTAGGGTGGGGTTTTATTGGTTTTTTTGGGTGGGGGGGTAATTCTGGGAATGCTGATTTTAATTAATTTTATTATATGTTTTTAAATGTTGTTAGCCATCCTGCGATGCTTGTGGCAGGAGGAGGCGACATACAAATGCTGTTATAAATAAATAAATAAATAAATAAATAAAGTGGAGCTGCAGTATGTGTCTGCTGAGCAGATGGACAGCGGCTCCACTTCAGGCCGGTGTCCCGGGTTTGTCTGGCCTGCGCATATTGACTGGCCTGGAATATTCTGGAGCTTTTAAATGGACCGGCCAGCCCCAGGGTGAAACAGGCTGGTACAGTCAGCATTGGGGCAGCTGTCCACCTAAAAGCACCCAATGACTTGCCCAAGGCCACCCAATGAGTTTATGGCTAAATATTATTTGAATTCTAATTTTTTACGCACTTTTCTAACGCCTTATCTGCTATGCTACACATGCCACATTCTTTAAATGGTAAAGTTCATCAAATGTTAAATAAATGTAACAATTTTTCAAATGTGACTATTTTAATATGCAAATGTTTTTTTAAAAATCCATAAAAATTTGATTACTAACTTCATTTTTTTTTAAAATGTACACATTGTATCTGAATTTCAAATCTGAATGTGCAGATGTAAAATAGAGATGGTATTTGATTCTGTTTAATGGCAGGGGACTGGACTAGATTACCCTTGAAGTTCCTTCCAGCCCCATGATTCTAGATGAGAATCCCTGCTTGATCCTTGCAATTAATGCATTGCCTCTGATCCCTGAATATAGGTTGAAAGGTGGAGAAAGAATTCCTTGAACATCCTGCCAAAGCTAAACACAATTCAGTCTTTCATTTGGAGTAAGTCTAAGGTGAAAGGAAAACAAGACATCGAAGGTTCCCTGTAGGTATGAGCCTGTACATTAATAAATATTAGAGGCTGAGTATTGTATTACCATTAAGTCACCACAATGTAAACTTGGTAATAAAGTTTAAGATACCGTATAGTACAGCTACCATCTTGGCTGAAGTATTAAAACAATGACTACAATGCAGTAATTCTAGCAACAAGCACAATTTAGAATCTCTTTATTGGTACAATAATTTCATTTCAAAGGCTAGTGTAGCCACATCCCAAGAGTTGCAATCCTAGCCCTTTCCACACAGACACTCTAACACTGATAGAATGGGTGTTTCCTTGTATTATACATGTTGTAGGGCTGCAGGTGTGCTCTATGGGTGCCCTGCAACGTGTATAATAAAATGTAATACCCATTTTATCAGTGTTAGAGTGTCTGTGTGAAAAGGACGCCTGATATCCATCCCATGATAACTGAAACATGTAACATGAGAATGGGGTACATCAAAACAGAGACTTTAGAGTCTAACAGCCTCAGATTTTGGCCCTTGCTTGTGTGCCAAAAGTCTGAGCTTTGCATGGCTGTCTGTGAGTTTTAATGACACATCTCAAATTATCACAATCTTGGAATTTATCAAACTCTCACTGGAGACTAAACTAAATGCCACATAAATATTTACTTGACCTATGAATAATAGTGTCATCCCCACAGAGATGAAACTTTGAATTCCAGAAGCCTGGATCAATGTCATTAATATATAATAATAATAAAGGTAAGCCAAGAACTGAACCTTGAAGGACTCTGATAAGGCTAAGAGAACTATCTCAGCACATCTCTTTATAAACAAGCCTTAGACAAAACAAGCCCAAACCACAGAAACCTTTGGTTCCTAATCTTTTCTCATTAAGCTTCTTTGTCACCAATGTTGAGTGGACCCTACTGCAGCTCTCTATGGCCCTTTTCACACAGACACGCTAACACTGATAAAATGGGTGTTCAATTTTATTATACATGTTTCAGGGCTGCAGGTGTGTTCTATGGGTGCCCTGCAAAATGTATAATAAAATGTAACACCCATTTTATCGGTGTTAGAGTGTGTGTGGAAAGGGCCTATGCCTGAGGTGGGGAGCATAGGCCCAACAAATATCCCATCTCCAGTCCCATATTACCATGTTTTCTGAACATGTCAGACCTGACAGAATTGATCACATCTTGTAGGTTTTTCCTTTATCCTTTTCTGTATTTGTTGTTGATGTGCTTTTCATTTTTATTTTGTGTTGCCAAGTTGCAATCACAATAAAGTTTGATGATGATGATGATGATGATGATACACCTACCACGTTTGCTCCTCCATTCAATTCCAGCTCCCATTCAAGATTTCCATTCATATTTTCACTTCTCTGAACGGTGTAAAGTCTAGATACGGTATTTAGCGAGATTTGTTGTAATGAAATACTGTTTCGGTTTTTAAAAACTGAAGAAAATTTGTTAAATGTACAGAAATATTACCCATACATCTGGAGTTGTGCCCTCAGTGGGTGAAGTTGCAATCCTGATTGATATTGGATATATATACTTTTCATGTACTTGCTGCGTGGGATCAAAGAATTATAGTTAAATCTCAAACTGGAAGTCCCACAGCAAAAAGTTTAGGAACTGATGAGCTAATTATTAATTAATTAATGTTAATTAATTATTGTTGAATGGTAATCATTACTCATCAATTATCAATTACCGATTATCAATTACCAATTATCCATGTTCGCTGCATTTTCCCCATTACTATCAATGAGGAAAATGCACTGATCAGTGTTCCCTGATTACTGTTCTTTTACATGCATAGTAGGGGTGGGACTACCGGATCATCCGGTATCCGATACTGCCGGTATTTGGTGTACCAGCAGTATCGGATTAAACCCGGTAATCCGGCCCGTTTACTGGATTACCCCGTACCGGATTTTTTACATGCGGACATTCAAATGAATGGCTGCAATGTTTAAAAAAACAAACCCAAAACCCCACTTTACTTTCCCTCTCCAGTCCAGGCTGTGCGGGTGGAAGGGGGGACACCCCCCCACCCACCCTGCCCAGTCTGGCTTTAAAAAATAATAATACCCCTGAAGTCCCTGCTAGTGCAGGCTCCGGGCCGCCGCCGGCGACCCGGAGCCCACGCCAGCAGGTACGATCCCTGGGGTGGGGGGTGGTTTAACACACACCCCACCCCAGGGATCAGATCAGCCTAGTCCTACCTCCCCAACCAGGGATCGCCTACCTTGCGCTCCGAGCGCGGTAGCGGCGGTCCGACTCCGGCGGCTTCAGCGCTGGCTGTGGCTGCCGGCTTCAGCACTACTAGGCCTTCCAGTGAATTTCTGGGTTTCACCAGAAGGCCTAGTAACGCTGAATCTGGCAGCCACAGCCAGCGCTGAAGCCGCCGGAGTTGGACTGCCGCCACCACCGCCCGGAGCGCAAGGTAGGCGATCCCTGGGTGGGGAGGTAGGGTGATCCCTGGGGTGGGGGGGTGTTAAACCACCCACCACCCCAGGGATCACCCTAGTACCTGCTGGTGCGGGCTCCGGGTCACCGGCGGCGGCCCGGAGCCTGCACTAGCAGGGACTTCGGGCGAAAATTTTTTTTTTAAAAGCCAGGCTGGGCAGGGTGAGTGGGTGGTGCCCCCCTTTCCACCCGCACAGTCTGGGAGGGGGGGGAGGTTTTTTGTGTTTTTTTTCCACTGATTTCAATGGGGACAGTTCCCCATTGAAATCAATGGAACACATCTGGTACTGGTAAACCGGTACACAGATCCAGCAATCCGTTTTTAAAAAAATCCAGTACCTGTTAAATCCGGTAGCCGGTATTTGCCCCAATGTCCCACCCCTAATAAGTAGTAGGGGTGTGCAGAAGGGGCTCATGTTTTTCATTTTCATTTTCAGAAAAAAAATGTTATTTTCATTATAGTTTTATTTTCATTTTTCCATTGGATTCCAAAGGGAATCACTGTAGGGCTTCCTAAGGCTTGGGAAGCACTTGTATTTTGCCTCCAAAGCACTTTCCCCATTCCCCAAGTTACGAAGAGTGACGCAGAGCGGCAGAAATATCACGGAGAGACGCACATAGCATGCAGGTAGGAGGCATCCATATAATTTGTCCTGAACGCTGCAGGAGTCAAGTGTTGCCAGCACCAAGCCCCAAGAAGGGCAAGACTTTTGTGCTCCTGAATTTCATGTTTCTCAGGAATTTCACGATTGTATTTTAGCACCACTGATTAAGTGTTTTATTTAAATGTTTTGTTGGTGTTTGCTTATGTTTATTTATGTACTATTTACTATGTATGCATGCACGTACTTTTAATTGTATAGTGGCTATGGCACAAGCTAATGCCTAATAAACTAAGACAGATAAATGCATGCTGGTAGGGGACCGCACAAGAGCAGATACTGGCACGCAGTGGGCACTGAAGCAGCAGCCACTGTGACTTGCAGAGGAAGGAGGAGACAGACAGTGGTGCATGCCCCAGCATGGCTTCAGCATCTTGGAAGCAGAATATCAGGGAGAGACTAACATGCAGCAGGCAGGCAAAAGATGGAGCATACGGGGCTCCGGCAGGCAGTGGGCAGGCTGGCACTGAGAAGCAGAAGGAGCTGGCAAAGGAGACATCATGCAGTCCCAAGTCTGTTGGGCTTAAATTAGCAGACACTTCCCCAAAAGCAGGGACCCAAGTTGACTGTGTTACTGCAGTTTGCAGTGATTTTTGCAGACTCAGTCAATCCTCACAGTGACCGGGTGAAATTGCAGTGAAACTGCAGTGGAAGCTGTCTGCAGGTTCTTTAAATCCTGACTCAGGCATAAACTTGTCGCCTGACCCCAAACTAGTTCTGCTACTGCAGTTGTCATCTGTCAGAGAGGTGTGACCATGACCCCTGAGGGTGAATAGGCCCCTGGGAGATGGATTGTGGGTGGTGGGGTCTTAGAACCCTATGTTTTGGTGAGGGAGGTCTGTGGTTTTAACATGACATGAATTTCCAGAGGATTGGAGTGGTGTTTGATTAACAAAGATGTGATTCTACGTCAGACCTGTTGAGAAAGCATGCTGGTAACCAAATTCGCATGTATAAACTGTTGCATAAATATGCAAATCAAGTTAATTATGCAGTTATTAATGCTCATGGTGAATCTGCAGAATTTGGCTTCACTGATTGCAGAATTTAAGGTTTTTTGGTGCAGTAAACTCGGGTCCCGGCCCAAGAGGGGCAGGACGAGAGAGAGAGAGAGAGAGAGAGAGAATGAATGAATGAATACATACTGGCAGTAGCAGCAGCAGCAGTTTTCCAGATGAGCAGAAATCAAGCTTGCTTTGGCACCCCAAAGAGTGGAAGACAACACCCCAGGGGAGCAGGTCATATGAGAGAGATGAGCAGCAGCAGGCGGCACTGGTGGCAAGTCATTGCACTTGTACTGGCACCCCAAGGTGTGTCAGGGCATCAACTTGCAGCGATTGTCCCGGGGAGCAGGACTTGTGGGAGAGAGATATGCACTGGCAGAAGCAGGCAGTGGTGGCAAGCAGCAGAGGAGCAGAGGCAGCAGGTATTGGTACTGGCATTGGCATTGGCACCCCAAAGTCTGGCAGGGTTTCAACTTGCAGAGAGCACTGCAAAGGGGTAGGGATGTGCGAACAGAACGCAGTTTGAATGTTCGGACTTCAGTCCAAAAACTTAGTTCGGGTTCATGGGTTCGGTCCTGTGAAGTTCGGGACCCCCCCCAAAACGTTTAGAAAGTTCAGCCACAGCAGAGGCTTGGGGCGCTCCAGGGGTGCCCGTGGGGGAACGGAAGGCCGTCGGAGACACAGCAGCAGCAGCAGCAGCAGCAGCAGCAGCAGCAGCAGCAGCAGAAGAGACCCGGAAGGCTTGGGGCTTGGCACTCTGCCCTACTTGACCAGGCATTGCAGGCTGCCAGGCATCGGTGGAGCAGCTGCAGACATTGGATTGCCCGGTAGCAGAATCCATGGCATAGCAGAGGCAGCAGCGGCAGCAGCATCAGCCATTGGATTGCCAGGGCATAGAACCCATGGCACACCAGAGGCAGCAGAAGCGATTTCCGGGGCACATAACCCATGGCAGAGCAGAGGCAGCAGAAGCAGACATTGGATTGCCGGTGCACAGAACCCATGGCACAGCAGAGGCAGCAGAAGTGGACGGACGTTGGATTGCCAGTGCACAGAACCCATGGCACAGCAGAGGCAGCAGAAGTGGACGGACG
>QEPC01003520.1:118159-159517 GCA_003113815.1 Sphenodon punctatus | reverse complement strand
GTGGAAATGGGTGAAATAGGAGGAGGATGGCAATGGATTGGGAGGAACACAAACTGCTGGGAGAGGGAGAGTTCTGAAAACGCCTGCTGACAGGATCAGTGGCTAGCTCAGAACGATATGGAAGGGGGAGAGGGCAATTACTTTTGTTAGCTGCTGCACCCCCTTACCACAAGTCCCATTGGCTCTGTGCAGTCTAGCCTGTGGCCAATCGCAGACTGCCAAGCCAGTGGTCTGAGGAAAAGAGGGATGGTGATTGGGCAGGCTGGCTGGAAGGCCCAGGGTGGTGGTGGTGGTGAGCTGAGGAAGGGTGGAGGGGCTTGGACTAGCAGCCAGCCTGCCCAATCACCATCCCTCTTTTCCTCAGACCACTGGCTTGGCAGTCTGCGTTTGGCCACAGGCTAGACTGCACAGAGCCAATGGGACTTGTGGTAAGGGGGTGCAGCAACTAACAAAAGTAATTGCCCTCCCCCCCTTCCATATCGTTCTGAGCTAGCCACTGATCCTGTCAGCAGGCGTTTTCATTATTGCCAACCGAACATGCCCAAACTGTTCGGGGCTTCGGACATTCGGTCCAGCCATCCAGTTCAGCCGTTCAAACTGGCTGAGTTCAGACTGAACCCCGAATGTCCGAACTGCTTTCACGCATCCCTACAAAGGGGGCAGGACTTGCATGAGAGAGAGGCATAGTGGCAGGATGAGCAGCAGCAGCAGGCAGTGCAAGGCAGTCAGTCAGAGAATATGCAGAGGCATCAGGTAGTGGCACTAACTTTGGTACCCCCAAAGTTTGGCAGGGTATCAACTTGCAGAGAGTGCCCCAGGGGAGCAGGACTTGTGTGTGAGAGAAAGACGTGCACTGGCAGGAGCTGTCACTGGTGGCTGACTCTGGCAATATAAAACTTTTCCAGTGCCCTCCCAGAGCCCCTGTGATTGGTTTTGGGAGGCTGGAAGCACTGAGAAATCAAAGAGTGCCATACCACTGTTTAATATATGCTTACAATGCCTATTTACCATCGGAGACGTCAATCATGTCTCTGGCTCTGTGGTGTCTGCTCCCTCCTTCTCTCCCAGAAGTTGTTTTAGCAGGTTTTCCCTTCAAAATGGATCTTGGCAATAATGAAAATAATAATGAAAATGGGGGGGGGGGAATTTTATTTGCATGCCCCTCATTTAAATAGCCATTCTAATAGATTCCAAAGCATTTGGCACTATGAAGACTTTCCTTGTGACGCCATAGAAAAGAATCCACAACTCTATTCCAACGGTAGTTTTTCCCTGAAACAAGACATTCCTCCAAACACACTTGTGATTATTGAAGGGGAGCAAGAGTCTTTCTTTTTTACTAATCTCAATCATATATGAAAGCATATCTTTAAATAAAAATACTGACAATATCTTCTACGGTTTTTTGGCTTCATCTCTTTTCTCATAACTATTGAAAAGTCACCAGAAAGGTGAGTGATCCTGAATTTAGATTCTCTGCAGAGCACAGGGAGCTATGGGTTCCATCTCAACCTAGTGATCTCCTTTAATATTTATGTCTGAAGAAGCAAATCATTTAGACTTCAGACAGTTAAAGCTCTTAAGGTCTTACATTCATAAAACTTGTTGAAGCATTGGCCTAAACTGGCAGACGTTTAGGCCAAGTAAATCTACAAGTACTACCTAAGACTTTAAGAAGTCAAGTAGGCTGTATACTGCACAAACTCCTAATATCTATACAGGGCCTAACTTGTGCCAGGGCTTGCCAGAGCTCAGTCCTGGCACCTCATCCAGACCCTGTCACTATCGCTACTCTGCAGGACCTTGATATTTATTTATTTATTTAAATTTAAATAAACACAACGTTTGATGGGGTTGATAGAGTTTGATGGGGCCGGTGCTGCTGCTGCCACTAATCAGCTGTTCAACTACAAGACAATCTTGTCATGGAATAGCTGATGAGTGGCAAGATCAGCCCCCTTCCCACCCACATGTAGACGCATGACAGGGTTGAGGCTGCTATGGATAAAGAACTTAAGCTGCCACAGTAGGGGTGAGAATAGGGGCACTGGTGGAGTCATAAGCCTGGCAGGACAGCTCCACTTGCCCTTCTGAAAACCTCCCATGCTTTTAGGGTCAAGAGATGGGACTTCTGGGGGAGGTTTGAGCCCTGGGGCCTCTTCTTTTTTCCACCCTTTTTTTAAACAAATAAAGCACCAATCCTACAAAATCCCTAATCCCCTCCAAAGGACTGCCCAGCAATCACCGCTCTTTTTTCTCAAAGCTCCTGAGGTCTGCAAGGAGAAAAGTGTATTAGGAATTCCTCAGTATTTTTTTATTTTTTTTTGGTAAAGATTCTTGTAAGAACATAAGAAGTGCCATACTGGGTCAGATCAATGGTCCATCTAGCCCAGCATCCTGTCTCCGACAGTGGCCAATCATGGTGGCTTGGGAGGAGAAACACCCAGCATGTCACAATGGGGGATCTATTCCCTGTTGTTTTCCCCCAGCTCCTGTCATGTTCCCTCATTCTGTCTGGATAAGAGCTGCTAGTTGACCTATCTTCCAGAAACTTGTCCAAACCTCTTTTAAACTCAGCTATAGTACTGGCCTTGACCACAGCCTCTGGCAGTAGATTCCACAACCGAATTATACACTGAATGAAAAAATATTTTATTTTATTTTTTTAAAACTTCCCACCCATGAGTTTCATGGAGTGTCCCCTAGTTCTAGCACTAGCCGACAGGGTAGGTAACTGCTCCTTGTTTATTAGTTCCACGCCACTCATGATTTTATAGACCTCTATTATATCTCCTCTCAGTCGTCTCTTCTCCAAACTGAAGAGCCCCAACCTACCAAGCCTCACCTCATACAGGAGTCCTTCCATGCCCTTGATCATTTTTGTTGCCCTTCTCTCTACCTTTTCTAGTTCAGTTATGTCTTTTTTGAGATGAGGCAACCAGAACTGCACACAATATTCGAGGTGCGGTCGCTCCATTGATTTGTATAGAGGCATTATGACATCCTCAGTTTTATTCTCTATCCCCTTCCGAATAATTCCTAACATTCTGTTTGCTTTTTTGACTGCTGCTGTGCACTGCGCTAGGGATTTCATTGTACTGTCCACACCACCCCCAGATCCTTTTCCTGAGTGTTAACTCCTACCTTAGTACCTAGAATTGTGTACGCATAGTTTGGATTATTTTTCCCTACGTGCATCACTTTGCACTTGCCCACATTAAATCTCATTTGTCATTTAGATGCCCAGGCACCCAGTGTCGTAAGATCTCGATCCAGTTCCTCACAGTCTACTCGTGTTTTAACTACCTTGAATAACTTGGTGTCATCTGCAGATTTGATCACCTCACTCTTAACACCCTTTTCCAAATCATTAATGAAAATACATTAAACAGCACCGGTCCAATACAGATCCCTGAGGCACACTACTTTTTACATCTCTCCATTGTGAAAACTGACCATTTAGTCGAACCCTTTGCTTTCTATCTTTTAACCAGTTTCTGATCCATAGTCAGACACTACCTGCTATTCCATGACTTTTTAATGTTCACAAGAGTCTCTCATGAGGGACCTTATCAAATGCTTTCTGGAAATCCAGGTACACTATATTTTCTGGGTCTCCCTTGTCGACATGCTTACTTACACCCTCAAAGAATTCCAACAGGTCAGTGCAGCATGACTTACGTTTACTAAATCCATGTTGACTCTTCCACATTAAGCCATGTTTGTCAACATGCCCTGTAATTCTGTCCTTAATTATGGTTTCTACCATTTTGCCCAGCACAGACATCAAGCTTACTGGTCTGTAGTTTCCAGGATCGCCTCTGGATCCCTTTTTAAATATTGGGGTTACATTTGCCACCCTTCAGTCCTCGGGCACAGTGGCAGATTTTAGTGACAGGTTACAAATTACTAACAGTAGGTCTGCAATTTCATATTTGATTTCTTTCAGAACTCTGGGGTGAATGCCATCTGGCCCTGGTGACTTGTTGGTATTCAATTTGTCAATTTGCCCGAGAACATCCTCCAACATCACATTGATTTATAACAGCTCTTCCAATTCCTCACCCACAAAGCAAAGATCTGGTGTGGATACCTCCCCCAAATCCTCCGCAGTGAAGACAGACACAAAGAACTCATTCAGCTTCTCTGCAATGTCCTAATCCTCCCTGAGCGCCCCTTTTACTCCCTTGTCATCTAATGGCCCAACTGACTCCCTTGTCTTGAATTAAGATCAAACTCTGTGGAAGAAATCAGACTCTTCTGTGTCCCTTTTGAAGAACCCCAGGGAGATATAAAAGTAGTTGACATTCTGAGTGACCTTCCAGCCTCACTAAATAACTGAAAATGATTGAAATAGCAACTACTCTTGATGCACAATTGCCAATTGCTTCTGAGTTTATAAGAAACCATTGACCCAGTTACATTTCAAGGGTTCCACATAGGGCTGAACGAGAATCCCTTTTTGTTCTCACGAGATATCTCACAAGATTTCATACTGGGGACCAAGATCTCACCTAGGTCTCGGCCCAAGTATAAAATCTTGTAAGCTCTCTCATTAAAAACACACACACATACACACAAAAAATCCTGTCTGCCGGTCTGTGCATGTGCAAAATGACCACCACGCATGCCCAAAATGGCTTCCTTTGGCAGTGACACTGCCGGTGCCATTTTGAAAAAGGGCTGTGCGTGTGCAAAATGGCCCCGAGCAGCTATTTCTCACACGTGCAGTTCTTTTTTTAGTTCTTTTCCCCTCATGTTCCTTGGTGAGAATGCAGCCAAGGTGCTGCTAGTTCTTGGCTCATTCTCATTCGTCAGAACGAGTCAAGAACCATGATTCTCATCAAGAAATATGAAAATCATGAAAACAACTTTCAGCCTTAGTTACACTGTCATTTAATTTTTTTCTATACCTATGGCAAACATATTGGATTTGTATGGTCCTTTCAGGTGAGCCTATGGGAAAAGATACATGAAGGATAGTGGAGCCCCACAAAATGTTGAGAGCCCAAAAGAATATCAGCATTGCAGGGCTAAAACAGGGCCTAAAATGCAGGGTGCAGTCATGTGGTAGCATGCGGTGGCAAGTTCCCGCAGGAGCCAGGCCTTACTGGAGTAGCACCCTAACCACACCTGACTCTGACCCTGATTGGCCCCACCTAAGCAGGTGGAAGCAAATGCTTATATAAAGTTCAGCTGCCAGTTGGGAATAGATCACCAGGGTGTGCTCCAGAGAAGAAGTAAGAGAAGAAACTGGGAAGCTGGAGCCCAGAGGGGGACTCTCTCAAGTGGGAAAGGCTGGGAGCCCAGTGAGGGGCTTGCCTCAGCAGGAAGAGAAGGGGAGCTTATGAAGAGGTTGGACACAGAAGGGGCCTGGGACAGGCCATGATAGTGATGTTCAGGTTTGTTATAGGCTGAAAATGTAGCTAATATATCACAAAGCAAACACTATATCTGGAGAATAACAGGTAGTACAGAATATCCAGAATGTCCAGCATCAGAATAGGCAGCATACAGCACCTGGATATTGACTGAGGCCACTTTTAGATGAGACAAATTTGTGCATGATTGGTGAAAATTGCACATGTTTTAATGCTCGTTTAAACACCTAAACCGTTTTAAATGCGCATTTGCCATGATCGTGTAAAAGCCAAAACCATTTTGAATGTGGTTTTTAAAATAATGCGCATTTGTAAAACCGGTTTTGGCATCCCCCGATCATCAAAGGGGCTCAAAACCGGTTTTAAAAAATGCGCATTATTTAAAAACCACATTCAAAATGGTTTTGGCTTTTACACGATCATGACAAATGCGCATTTAAAACAGTTTAGGTGTTTAAACGAGCATTAAAACACGCACATTTTTTTCACCAATCATGTGCAAATTTGTCTGGTGTAAAAGCGGCCTGAGAGACTGCACAACACCCCAGGGTTGCTGTGATGCCTTTTTTCTCTCCCCATCAAAACCAAACTCTGTCCTCATAAAGCCCAAATACTTTGTCTCCATGAGCCTGATCCAAAACCCACCTAATATGAGTCTTTCAATTTTTCTCAGTAGCATTTAGATCAGGTCCAATTGGAACAAGATTCCCTTTGACTGAAATTGCAGCCATAAGAACTCCTCACTGTATAAGACAAACTTCTTGTTTTCCTACCATCACCATTTTGGAAATGGACTGTGCATGTGCAAAATGGCCCTGTTGGTTCATTTTGCACATGCATGCTCTGAAGTGGGGAGCTTGGCAGTGCATCATGGCAAGGGAGCCTTCTTGGCGGTCCTCCACAGCAGCGGTGGGCTGGCGGAGCCTCAAACCCTCAAAGGCCAATAAGTACCACTTCAGAGTGTCAGGGAATGGGGGTGGTGGCAAAACCAGATCCATAACAGGGGATCTGCAAATGGCATGCCCCTTGTCATGGACTGCTTCAGATTAATCTCTAACGGCATTAATCTGAATCTGAAATGGACATCCCTAATAAATTCATAATGAAATAATTACTACAAAGAAACAAGAGTTTTCCTTCTTTGGAAAGTTTTCTCCATATGAACTAGGACATTTGGTTTAGAAAAAAAGATACAAGCCTCTAAGCCAAGAGTTTCAATGTTTGTTTGTTTTTTGCCTATGTGGCCTCATTTGGAGACATATATAATTCCATGACACTGGATAGCAACACAGACAGGCAAAGTAAACAAAATATCTACTGGGACTATGACCCCATTCACAGATGTCATGGCCCCACCAAGGGTCCCAATCAGTAGTTTTGGGAACCTCTGCTTTAAATATATCCAACCATTCAAATGAGTAATCTTTAAATGCCTAGAGGTGGTAAATTCAGATTCATCTACCTAAGAAAAACAAAATTCTCTCCAAATGAGCAAATATTCCTTGATCATTTAAAACCCTCAGTCTATCAAGTGCCTTGGAGATTCTTTTTTGTTTTATTTTCCTTCCAAAATAACTCATCTTTGTTTTCCCTTGGACTGATGTATGAAAATCTTGCATGCCCCTTCCCACATATTTCTGTGTTGCAGATCTAATTGATGGACAGGATTAAGACTAATTAACCAAGGACTTTAAAAGGAGAGTGAGGTTATGTTTATTAAGCCATTTTAGAGTACATATAGCCTGGAGAGAATGCTTAAGGCTGAAGTCCTCTGTAGTAAATTGATCCTGTGGCCTGGTTGGCTTACATTGGAAATCGTTATTGCTATTTGCATTACAATTGCAGTATACAAATTTGCCAATTTTTATTTGCACCAGAGTATGAGAGGGCTTTTTTTCTAATGGTTTACTTCTAACCCAGCTCTATTATCAAAGTCCTGAGTACGAATCCCAAGGATCTGATCCCATCTGGTACTTCCAAGCGAATCAAGCCTTGTGCAATAGAGAATGTCAATAAACCTCTGCCTGCTGAATGCTAGGAGTAATGACAGAGGATAAATCATTCCATAATTGTTCTGAGTTGTTGGTTTTTTTACACTTCCTCAGAAGCATCACATACTAGATGCTGCTGGAGACAAAAACCTGGGCCAAACGGATTCCCAGTATGGCAGTTCTTATGTTCTTAATATTCCCAATCTAGATCCTGATGCAAAAGTGCTTCATCTGTTTAAAAATCTCACATGCGGAAACCATAATTCATTATGAGCCAAACCAAAATTAATAATAGCTTCTAAATATGTTATTCGGAGTATTATTGTGCAGTATGGGTTACATGGCAGTGTGGAATATCCAACTCGCTTGCTTAACCCTCCCTCTTCTTAACTAACAGGAAGCACTTGTTTCCCTTTGACCAAGTTATGTCCTTTCCCTCAACTTTTGCAATTTAAAAAAACAACAACAACAAAAGAAACATCAATTACGTTGCAAGGTAACACTTTGAGAAGGGTGTTCTTGTTTACATTTCCACCCAGTCTATGCAAGATTAGACTTCACATGCTGATTATAAATCGTGAGAATAGATTATTGTTTCAGATTATTTGTTTTGCATTTAGCTACTCAATAGTCAGAGGAACTCTGACTCAGAACTCTGTAGCATATGATTTGTAAAGGCTTTTATAAAAAAAATAAATTAACATTATGAATCATATCTTGGTCTCATGCTGTCTCTGTTTTTGTATCTTTATACTAGGACTGAAGAACCACGAGAGTAATGATTGCCTCAGAAGTCACCTATAATTTTTGTGTCAGCTCTTTTCAACAGGTTTTTTTATTGCTCTTTCAAAAAAAGTTCTAAACCTTTCTTTTTTGCATTGAGGATACTAGGAAAAGATTAAAATACATGCTTTCATCTTTTATTTTTCTCACATTTCCAAAAAAACCAGAATACTGTGTTAATTCTTTCCTAGTGTAACTTTAATCACTCTGAAATTTAAATGATATTCTTTGGTGATTAGTTCAAAGGATCATATAAAAATAGTAATTATAGTTTTCATTCAGATGGACTAAATTATTCAGATGTGTGGGTTTCACCTAATATTTCACTCAGACAAATTTGATGGTTTTAACTCCCTATTTATTTTACCAAGCAGTGATTTCCTAATAAGCAGTGCACCTAGATCAAACATAATGACTTCCAGAGATGTTGCTCCTTCCCTTTAACAGAGTATGCTAACTCTAACAATGCCATGAGTTTGTGAAAGTATATTTTCATGTGTTTTTGAGACTGCGCTTTTAAATGAGGCACTGAAAAGCGCCTCTTGAGCCCCACGTTGAGAGAAAAGCTGCACAGGGAGTGTTAACTCTGAAAAGTGAAAAGTGAGGCTTTCAGAACACACCTCTTCAAAGCCCTGCATTTCTAGCCACCACCGCTGCTGACAATGGGGAGTGCATCACATCCGGCAGCACAGGGAGCATGTAAACACTCCCCACGCGGCTTTTCTCTCAACACGGGGCTCAGGAGGCGCTTTTCAGTACCTCTTTTAAAAGCGGCCTGAGACATGGTTATATTAAAATCGACCAGTGTTGAGGATGAATCTAGTGGGGTTACTGATGATGGAAGAAAGTTTTCATTTATATTATTGATGGTCAAACATGAGAATACAAGGAACTGGTTCACTGGTATTAATTGTTATCTGCTATTTTGCACCATTTCAGCAGTGGGATAAGTGTCATAAATACCACTTCACCTTTGGTGGTGAAGTGACACCATAGCAGTTCATAGTTATCTTCTCATGACATTGGCACCTATTGGAGAAGAGTCTTTGCAAAAGTACATGGCTGAAATTTGAGTCTAGGTTAACTTGAAGACTTCACAGGTGGGTGGGGGGTATTCTCATTTAATTGATACTATGCCCACTGATTATTTTCACAAGATCTAAATAACTTAGGATACAGTCCTACAGCGGGATACTCTGCTGGCACTTAGCATCAAGAAAGGTCCCATTGAAGTGAATGGACATGCGCCTATGCTAGCTACAGGCGTGCATACCATCCTGCTGAAGAATTGCTTAAGACCCAGTTTGAAAAGAGGTTTAGGCACCTAGAACTATCAATTAAACTCATGCAAACTTCAGATTTTTTTTTAAGCGAGCAAGGTTGGGGGGGGGGGGACCTGTGGCCGCTGAGTGGCACAGCTGTGGAGCAGCCACTCAGGTGGAGTGTGTGGTGAGGTATTCTAACAGGCAGCTCCCAGCATGGCTACCATGGCAACCCCTCGCACTCCCCCTGCTGCGGACCATGCAGGAGGGGAAAGAGCACCAGGCTGGCCTTTGAAATTGACATGTCTTGGCAAGAGCACTGGGAAACCTGTACTCCACAGTAGGGCTGAAGCGGTAACTCTTTTTTCCACGCCGATATTTCATTCTGCCATTTCGGAATTGCACGCAACTTTCCACAGCTTTTCTGCTGGCATTTCACTCATTCCGTACCCTTTGCTTTGCGACATCGGAATTGTTGGAAAGTGTCGGAAATAATCTCATAAAGTGTCAGAATAATCTCATAAACTGTCAGAAGAAACATTGTTCCACTATTTTCCGGATGTCAGAAAGTGCCGGCGGAAATTGCAGAAGTAGTGGAATGAACATCTCTATCATACCATGCTGCTCATTGCGGAAGAGCTCTTTCTGTCAGAAACAGCTACCGTGGTGGCTTGCCATTTCAGCCCTACTCCTCAGCACTTCCAGCCAGTTCCTGCGATTTACAAAGGCTGTATCCCCCACCCACAGTAACTATGAGTGGCGGGCAAGTCTGCTGGCATGGGTGGCCACCCCAGTTCATGTATGGCTGCCAGTTGCCATGCACTTTTTTGGCTTACCCAGTACGGCACACTCCAGATTTCTTGGCAGTGTGTCGTGAGCAGTCATGAGTGGGTGCTGTGTAGCTCACGGGAGCATCTCCCCACACTACCTTCAGATGGGCAGTTGAATGAGTGGCTCCTGGGTGGTCATGCGCAGTAGCATTTCATTTAAAATCACTCTTAGACTCCTGAGTATGCAAGTTCTTTTCTCAAATGACACTTAGGTGCGTTGGTAAATTTTACCCCAAGTGTCATGACCTGAAAGCATTCCTCACCTCACTATACCTTAACATGGCTGTTTGTTAGTAGTCTGCTGCTTGTCTATTATAACTCTCATTTTCATGATGAATGAGAATTGGCCAAACCAGTAATATAAATGCATTGTATGTTCTACCCTCCCTCTTTATGATTAATGCTACTAGTAGTACAAATTTGCATGAATGAATGTCAGTGTGTTTTCTGCCCTGAACATTTCCTTCTGGCTTCAGTTCAGCCCTGCTGACATTTATTACAAATAATAGCTAAATATTCTTGATTTAATGGCTGGAGAGGCCCCACGTCTGAAGGTGATGTCTGTAATAAAAGCAGACAAGACTAGCTTATAAAAAACACTAATCAGATTGTGTTTGCACACATAATGGATAGGCCTCTACAATATGCCAGCAAAATGGAATGGCAGTTCTTAAAAATGCAGCTGCTGGAAGTCAGAGTTCAAGAACATATTGCCTGCTTTATTTCTTTTCCTTCTTTCTTTGTCTCCTTTAAGTACTCCTGGTGTTAGTGCTGAGATAATAGCTGAAATGGACAATGCGCAAAAACAGAAGTGATAGCAGCACGTTGGTGACCCTGGCTTGGTCGGGTTGCCGCCATATTGCTGACACGGCCAGAATCAGATTAGGGAACTGACCACCCCCACCCCTACACTGTGCCCAGCACCCCGTACCCCGCCATGACTCGCAGCCATGGGGGCCAATAATGGACTGACATGGCCGGTGACCATGGGGGTCCCAATCTAGGATAGATCACACCAGATCAGAACATACATTCTAACCTGCTGTGGCCCACTTTGCCCTAGAATGATCCTGGGGGTGGGTGGGGAGTGGAGCGATAACCCAAGCTGTGACTTCCGTACTTTGCTAAATAACAGGGCAGACTACCCACTGACGTGCCTAGGATCAGTCCAGGGCAAACATCTGGGGGCCCCAAGTACAAATGTGACAGTGACCCACAGGCTACAGTGGGACAAAGTTGGCCAGAGTGGGTCATTGTCACATTTGTTTTTACCCAATGTTAGCATTTTACCTGACTGTGGGCAATTGGCATAATGAATAACATAAAGCAAAAACAGTGCAGCTCTGCTGCTACCGTTAACTGCGGTGCTGATGCTATACTGGTTACTGTACTAAAATAGTGAAGCGGGATTTGAAACCTTCTGCAAAAAGAGCAAAGTAAAATGAAAACAAAATCAGAGACACCCAATTTTCAAGCCTAATCTCTATTGGCTACATTTTGCCAAGGTGCAGCTTTATTTATCTCTGTCTCACACAGACACACATCCTTCCACTGCAAAGCTTTTATATCATGTGAAAGATGGACAGAAAAATGTGCAGCCTACCTTTACTGCAGGGAGAAGAGAAGAAGGAAGAAGGAGGAAGATAGATTAATGAAACGGGTACTAGAGAGGAAGAGACTGATGGAAGAAAATGCTGACAGAGGAAGAAATTAAGGGCTTAATTGACGCTGGATTGGGGGCAGTAGGTGGAGAGCGCGAGATGATGGAGAACCCGTCTGGTCCATCTTTGTGGGGGGAGTTTCAGAAAGTGATGCCAGCTGATGTGGTGGATGTCTTGGGGTCTGTGAGAGCCACCTGTTGTGAACTTGATCCGTGCCTGTCCTGGTTGGTGAAAGCCTCCAGGGAGATGTTGGGGATGGTGCTGGCGAGGATGGTTAACGCGTTCTTGCAGCAGGGGAGGTTGTCGCCCAGCCTCAAGGAGGCTGTGGTGCGCCCCCTGCTGAAGAAACCATCTATGGACATGGAAACACTCGCCAGATACCGACCTGTCTCTAACCTTCCCTTTTTAGGGAAGGTTATTGAGCGGGCAGTGGCGATCCAGCTCCAGGCGCATCTAGATGGCATCGGTTTCCTGGACCCATTTCAATCTGGGTTCCACCCCGGCTATGGCACCAAGATGGCATTGGTGGCCTTGGTCGATGATCTCCGCCGGGAGATGGATGCAGGATGTTCAACATTTCTCATCCTGCTAGATCTCTCGGCCGCTTCTGATACCGTGGACCATGGGCTGCTGTTGAGATAGCTGCATGACCTGGGGGGGGTCTGGACGGGACTGTTCTTGAATGGTTCTGGTCATTCCTCTTGGGGAGAAGCCAACGGGTGGTGCTGGGGGCTGAGACATCTTGCCCCCATGCCTTATCCTGCGGCATTCTGCAGGGTTCCATTCTGTCTCTATTGTTATTCAATGTATATATGCAGTCTTTGGGGGAGATCGTGAGGGGGTTTGGGGTGCAGTGTCACCAATATGCTGACGATACTCAGTTGTCCCTCTCTTTTTCAATGGGCCCAGACCCTGCTGTCTCGGTGCTATCCGTGTTTGGAGGCCGAGGTGTACTGGATGTGGCAGAGCAGACTGAAGCTCAACCCCGAAAAGACGGAGGTGATGGTGGTGGGGAGAGTGAGGGAGGTGTCAGCCCCCCTGATTGGGGGGGTTCGCCCTCCTAAAGCTCAGCAGGTTTGGAGTTTGGGGGTGGTATTGGACGCGAACCTCCGCCTGGAGCAGCAGCCGGAGGTAGTTGCAAGGGCTGCCTTTTGCCAGCTGTGTCTGGTGCGGAGGCTGCGCCCGTACATCTCTGACCCAGATCTGGCCTCTCTCATCCATGCCTTCGTCACCTCGAGGCTGGACTACTGCAACGCGCTCTACGTGGGGCTGCCCTTGTTCCTGGTTCGGAGGCTGCAGTTAGTGCAGAATACGGCGGCCCGGCTCCTTTCAGGGACGGGCCATCGGGAGCACATAACACCAGTGCTCCGGACTCTGCACTGGTTGCCAGTAGTGTGCCAAGCCCAGTTCAAGGTTTTAGTATTGATCTATAAGGCCCTTCACAGTCTAGGGCCCTCGTATCTCAGGGACCGCCTCGCCCTCCGTGCCCCACAGCGGCTCCTTCGGTCTGCTGGGGGTGCCTTCTTGGAGGTCCCCCGTGTTAAGCAGGGGGCCACAATGGAGAGGACATTCTTGGTAGCCTCCCTCCTGGAGGAAGCTCGCCTGGCCCCAAGCCTTTTAACATTCCGGTGAAATTGTAAAACCTGGCTGTTCGCCCAGGCCTTTGGGGAGGAGGGGAGGGGAGAAAAGTTTTATTCCCCTTCATCCTTATTTTTATTGTTTTACTTTGGTTGTTCCCTAGTCCTGTTTTAATGGTTGGTATTTTAAAGTGTTTTAATGTATTTTATAGATTGGTTTTATATTTGTATTTTATTTTTATTGTAAGCCGCCCCGAGCTGTTTTAGGAGGGGCGGGGTAAAAATCCAATACAATAAATAAATAAATAAATAATATCCAGTCCTTCTAAGGTGGAAGAGTCAGGGGTATAGCTACAGTAGATGCAGCCACACCAGGGCCCACATCCATTCCATTCCAATTTTAATTTATATCCCACAACTCTCCCACCAAAGGTGGCTTGAGACGGCTAACAAATGAACAATATATGATGCACAATGCATCAATACAATTTAATCATCAATAGAGGCAAATGAAACCCCTTATCAATAACCCCCAAATACAAAAATACATCATATCACCCGCCCCAACATTTTCCAACATTTTCTGCACTCCTCCACCCCTCACTACTTCCCACCCTCCACCCTGCTGCCACCAGGGGGAGGTCTCCCCCCCCCTCCCACTTTCACTAGGAGAGGAGGGAACCCTTCAACAATAAATATATAGAATTATATACGATGCACAATGCATCAGTACAATGTAAATCATCAAGAAACCAAACACATAACCCCATTAATCAACAACTACTACAATATCCCAAGCCCTACATACAAAACATAGTGCTACATCATCCCCATCATACATGTATGTAGAATGCATATGCACACTGAAGTGGATTGCCCCAGCAGTGGGCCTATTCCAGCTTCTACACTAGGGCCTATTTTTACCTAGCTAGCTACACCGTTGGGGAGAGTTTCCTCACCAAATGCAGTCCTGCACCACTGAAGTCAACGTTTGCCCACATGTCCGCCCCCGTCTATCAGGGTGTGTACAGCCTCCATGTAGGTAAAGCACCTAGAGCAGTCCCAGCAGCCAACGTAGTGAGCGCACTCGCCACTCTCACTTGCCCTGGGGCTTCTAATGTTTAATTTCACTTTGGAGGGCTCATAAACAGCATTCTAAAAGGAAACAAACCAACAAACTGGGAAGCAAACAACTAGGGGAGTTTCCTGGACCCAGAACTCACTGTAGCTGTGAGTCATGAAGGAGGAGTGATGGTAGGTGGAGCACGGCGCCTGCCCATGTACTGTTTTTGCTGCATGAAACCCGCTGAGTGGGGGCTGCCTGGACCAAACATGGGACTCCTGCAGGCTATCCTCCATTTATTTTTACCCATACTGACAGTCCTAGCAATTACCTATGGAAAAGCACTGTTTTGAGCTCTCACCACCAGTACCACTAAGATGTCAAAGAGCTTGGGGGGCCTGGGTTTGCCACAGATGCAAGCTTTACCAGGTAAATTAATATACTTGCACCTCAGTTCCCTCAAAAAAAAAGTTTGTGAAGGAAAATGCATGAAAAAGTATGAGATTTCTAGTCTAGATTTTATTAAGCCAAGCTGTCGCCATAGGCCAAAAACAAACAATAACACACAATGAGATGATTGGATACTATGGTGAGGAGGCAGCATATGCCGTGAGGCTACCTCTGGTAGATAAATTATGTCAAGTACATTTGAAAGGTATCTAATTTAACACAGAACATGACCTAGCTATATAAGTAAAATTCAGGTATAATATTTCAGATGGTATCCTACTGCAGTAGGATACGATTCTCTCTACTTTTGTCAAAGTGTGAAAAATCATTATAATATTTAACAATATTTTTCAAAGCTCATTTGCAACCTGATTCTAGGCGCTCTTGAGCATGCACACGCAAACTGTAAATAATAAGAGCTATCAGGACCAGATCCGTTTTATCTATATTTATCGCTTATCTGTGGTTACCTGTTTATATTCTTTCTAATAGGCACCAAACAAGAAGTGTTCACATCAGAGATTTTAATTACTTGAAATCCTTTTCTTATCGATTACAGGGAGCAAAGCAGCTTTTTGTGTTAACCTTTCAAAATGTCACTTTAATTTATGAATACAATAATTTTTTTAGCCCTCTCCCTATGGATGATGCATGCTAAGTTAAGTTACTGTTATAAAAAGGGTGATTTAATTATATATCTGAAATGTGTTTGGGATCAAGAACTAAGAAAGTCCATGAGCCAGAACTGCACAAGAATTTTTATACAGCAGAAGTGAAACATGCAATAGAGTTATATATATTTTATGGGGAAGACAAACTCTAATGGTACAATAATGATGGCGGCCTAATTGGACAACATTCTGCCTGGTCCTTAGAGACTGAACCTGCAATTATTAATTTACACCAAAACTTTTTCCTGAATGAAAATGTAGTTGTGTTCTCCCTGCGGAGTAAGGACTGCAGGGCAAGACAGGGATGGAATGTAACTACAGCCTCCAAAATGTTCTTCAGCCATAATGGTACATGTATCTTATAAGAGATAAGTCATACTATAGCATTAGGGGAGCTTTAGTCCAACCAGAAATACTGTCCTATGGGGGTGAAATATAACCAGAAGTATAATGCACCACAGATGACTTCAGAGTACAACTGAAAAAAAATGTTTGGATTCAGGGCCCAGAACAAGATGGTGTAATTTTTACTTTAGAATGAAGTTGAACAAAAATTTTCAGAATTTTCTATCTGCCAAAAATTTAAATTACTCATCCCAACTTGGAATAAAAGCTGAAATGCTGGAATTTTCTGCAGAATAAAAATTCCACTTTTTCAAGCAGCAATGGTGTTGAAAACTTGTTTCAAACAGCTAGGCACTTAAGGAACCATTTAATTTTAAACAAATGAGTGCACCATTAAAAGCCAATGTGGCTACTCACATGCTTATGGTTGGGTGTATTCTTGGTGCTTCACTGAATCATACTAGGGCTAAGCACCTATCAGGAGACCAGGCCCTTCAAAGGAAAATTAGAGGTTAGGAGCACAGGTGATCTTCGTACCCCACTTCATGAAGCCCTCAGAAGAATCGCATTCCCTGATCTCGGGAGACGGCAAAGACTTTCTATTCCTACTCCACTAGGGACACATGTGAAGTCACCCACTGTAAATCTGTAGGTTGTCCATAAGGAGCAAGCTGTCTGCAATAAAAGGTGGAAGCAGCGGGTCATCTGACCATCTTATCAGTTGCACAAACAAGACTGATCACCGAGTAGGACAACCAACAACCTGAAATTTTGGGTAATATCATTACTTTCCATTTTGCCAGTTACTGTGCCAATTACTATTTTGCTAATTACTTTGGCCAATTACTTGGTTAATTCTATTTGACCAATTACTGGCAACTACTAATTGGCCAATTACATTGAAAATGTCTGCTTTATCATTGCTTGATTTTCATCCATTGCTTGCTTATCTTGTTTGGGCCAATCACTTTGAATTTGGACAGATGCACCACACCCTTTCTTCCCTCTCCCTTCTCTTTTGAATACACAAGAGCACTACCCTCTTGTGAATTCAGAATCAAGTTGTGTAAGGAGGTAAACTTGTGACTGGGGTAAAGGTAAATAATATGCAGATCAAAATAGTCAGAAATGTGCAAATACATAGAAATGTGAAAACTGTAACTTGGTAACAGTAACTCAGTAACATGGTAACTCAAATAATTCATCAAGTGGGAAACAGTTACCGTTTAGTATCTGGCAATACCAGGTTGGTTCCATTAGCAAGATGCCAGTGAGTTTAGTCATTTGCACAGGTACTTTTCAGCTCTAGTGGTTAGGAATAGGGATGGGTTTTCCGATTATTTTTTTAAAACTAACTGCTTGGTGGGTACATACAAGTGGACTCAACAATGGTTAGAAGCACAAAGTCTTTGATAGATAGTGATATGGGGGATCTGTTCATTCTTCCAGTGTCCCAAAGCAAGCATATAGCAACAATAAGGCATGCTGTCATCCTCATTTTTCAGATTTAGAAACTGATGGGAAGGACCAAGGCAAAAATGGTTCCATGTGGCTACTGATTTTGAGTGTCCCCATTTGTGGGTACCTAATATACCTTATGTTGGAAACCTGAGGGGCATTTTTAGACAAGACAACTAATGTGGATTAGAGAAATCTAATGCGCATTTAAGGCAGAATTTTCAAGATGTAAAATCAGTTTTATAAACCCCTGACATCAGGATTTTATTAAACTGGTTTCATAAACTCGCTGATTAAAATGTGTTTTAACATTTAAACAGTTAATGCGGATTTAAATAGTGCTTTAATCTGCATTTCTGCTTGTGAAAACAATAAAAGTGGTTTACTTTAAATGTGGATTCTAAATCCACGACAACACACACATCTAAACATTAAATCTGGATTAAAATAAGAACAGTTTCAATGTGCTATAAGTACTAATCCGTGATATTTGGTGCTCGTCTAAAAACGCCCCAAGAGTAGCGTCACTAAAAGTGAGTGGTCACTTGAACATTTTAGCATGAATGATTTTTCTAAACACTAAAGCAATTTGGTAGCATAGCTAGGAAAACACAGGTCTCTTGACTCTCGATACAGTGGCCTTTCCTGCCTAGATGTCAGTGGGAGTTTCGCCAATAGACCAGAAGCAGATTTGTTGTAGATAAATTCTGACATGGGTGTAAAAACAGAATGGGAGCAGAGAGAATATCTTCTCCCTCTCTGCCCCACAAGCTTGGGAAGGAGAAGAGGACAGGCTCTTTCTTAATTTTGACACGAGAATAATCTCTGCAGTAGCATTGAAGTTTGGGCATCCATACTGAGGATATGGAGGTCATGAATTTGAATCTCACTTCTCTTGACTGCGTTTTCCTCACTGGGTGCTCTTAGACAGATAGCAGCCCTGCCTCTGCTTAGCCACACCCCCAGGTGGCCTGCCTGTCTGAAGGTGGACCCCCAGATGCTCAAGCGAAGGCGAGATGAAGCAGGCTGTCCCATCTCCACTCCAGCCCTGCTTGCAGTTCCCCAGAACATCCAGGAGCACTGTCAGGGGAGCAGACCACACACACCTGGGGCATCGTCCCAGGGCGGAACTACTGTCTGCCTGCTTGGCGGACAGTGGCTGCAGCTCAGTTCTTGGCCAGAGGTTGCCCTGGGCAACACCATACAGTTGCGGGCAGCAACCTAGAGCATCGAGCAATCCGCCTACAACTCTATGGTGTGGGGGAGAAGGCACTGCACGGGCAGACTATGGGCCACGGCAGCCGCCAGGTTTGTTTAAACCTGACCCAGGTAGGACTATAAGCAGGCAGCCAGAGCATGCCTGCAAGCGGCCAGGCCCACGTCTGTCTGAAAACAACCTGCTCTACAATGTAAGAAACCTCTTTCTATAAATAAGCTAATAAAGCAATGACACTGTTGACACAAGAATAAAGCGAGGAATAGAATCCAGGACTCAGCTTCTTTGCTCAAATCTCACCTACCTGCCCAAATTAACAACGATGCTGTAGAATCCTAGCATATTGCTTTACAATTTACTGGGCAATATATAAACCCCTTATGTGGTAGCTGAATTAAAAAGAACAGCCAGCTGTAGTTTCTGCAATTCAAGCAGTAGTAATATGAGAAGGAAACATAAAGATCAGGGTATATGTATTATTTTAAAAGTTTCTTTTTTTAAAAATTGAACAGGAGAGGGGAAGGGCTTCCAAGGTCAGAGCAGTGCTCTGGGATGGGTAGATCCATCCCCCTTAGTTTGGAACGTTACCCCACTGAGTCCTTTCATGTAGACATTTCAAAATTCTCTGATGATGATTAAGGAACCAGGGAGATTAGTTCTCCCAGCCCTCAAATTGTATAGAGCCAAAGTTCCTCCTCAGCTACTATATGGGGTCCCAGTGTGG
Organism: Sphenodon punctatus; assembly: GCA_003113815.1. Taxonomy (NCBI): domain Eukaryota; kingdom Metazoa; phylum Chordata; class Lepidosauria; order Sphenodontia; family Sphenodontidae; genus Sphenodon; species Sphenodon punctatus. The sequence goes on along the minus strand of QEPC01003520.1, from coordinate 140,105 downwards.
GGATTATCTTTACTTTATGCATTGGAGACAGGTCAAAATGCCTTTCTGAGAACCATGTCGGGAGCGCCTAAAGGGACCTCTACAGTCTTATTGAGGATGGAAACAAAAGTTAGTCCAGTGGTGTCACTGGCAAAGGAGGCTATTGCCAAATTCTGGCTCAAACTGAAATTTTCAACTACTAGGATCCTTTCCTTATCGCCCTTGGAAGAATCTACTTGTGGCACTTGGGATTTAGGTTTAATTGCTATGTTTTCAACTTTAGGGTTTTCAAAAGACTACCTTGTTTCCCCATCATATGAAAGAGGTCAGTAAGAGGTTTTAACTAGAATTATGGACCAGGAGTTACAGAAGGAAAGGGAGACTATTATGACACAGAAAGCAGTAAGTTGGTACATTTTTCACCCTAGATCTTATAAAGTTGTGTCCTATTTGGCTAACCTCAATCCATGGGAGCAAAGAGTGGCTTTGCTTTTGGCAAGGCTAAACCAGTTTCCTTCTGCAGTTGAAGGCAGATATGTTGGCATCCCTCACAAGGATAGGCTTTGCAGATTTTGTAATCACAAAAGGAAGTTGAATCATTAGGACATATATTGTTGGTCTGTCAATTTTATGTACATATCCTGGAGAAGTACTCAAGGGATGTTCCGTCCAAATTGCAAGCTAGTTCACATCAAGAGACTGTGATCATGTTGTTGCGTGATAAGGATGTTACAATCACGTCCCAGGTATAAAAATTCTGTGAAGCGTACAAACTTAGGCGGGAAGGTCAAAACGCCAGCTAAATGAACTCAGGCGGGTCAGTACATTTTGTCAACTTATGCATTTACCATGGTACAGATGACCCTTGGAGATCTCTAGACTATAATGTAAATTGTTTGTCTTGGGGGATGGGGGGATAGAGGTTACTGTTGGAATGATGTATGATGACTACTTGGGCAATTTGAATTGTAAAAATTATTAAGTTTGTTTAAATAGTGTTCAATTTATTTCATGGCTAATCACATGACAAGTAGCAGCATGTGACCACAAGACATTTTGGCCTAGGAAATGTTTTGTACTAAATGATATGCTCTTGTTTTGTATCTGTTCGTTTTAAATTACCATAGTCTTAGACTAGTACACATAAACCAACCCTTTTGGTTTAAAAATCCTTTTGGTTTAAGGAACCAACCCTGCAAATATTTACACATAACACACCCAGCCTCAGCAGGGTGCCTAGTTTCTTAGGGTAGGGTTTAGGACTCTATGGCCCTTTTTACATGGGCGGCACCCACACATGAGGGAGCGTAAATCCTATGGCGGGTGGGTGGGAGTGCATGCGAGCTCCCACACACACCCATCTACCTCCACCCATTCCCCATGCACAGAGCAACCGGTGAAAACAGCGGTTGCTCCATGTGTGTTGATGGGTGGAGGTGGGTGTAGATGGGTGTGCTCCTGTCTACACCCTTCCCACATCCACCGCACATGGATCGGGGCACACACTGACCACCTCGTGACATGGCCCATGTAAAAAGGGCCAATAACCTTGACCTGTGGGGTTCCTTCCAATGCTACAGTTTTACAATTCTATGTAACTTTACTCATGAGCAGAAATGCCTGCAGATTTAGGCCCTACATCTGTAAAACCCAAGGTTACGGAACTGAAACCACCTAACCACAGGTTCACATCGCTTACACATTTATTTAGCAACTGATTTCATTTAAGTTTTAACTAAGGCAGCAACTGCATTGTCCTGATCTGAGAGTAACGCTTCAGTGGAAATCTTCTGAAAAAAACAACAAAGTTAAATCAAAGTCAAATAAAGAACAGTCTCAGAATTCTTCCATGAGAAAAAAAGCTTCCTTTAAAGAAAAATATTGACACAGCTATTTAAAATAAACATGAGTGTACATGCTGAACATTTTAGATTTATTCATATGACTGGAAACTTAGTCTACAGTCTTCCTCTTAACATTGCCAAAAGCAAATTTGTTGCAAACAAAACATTACGATATGGTCCTAAGTAGCTTGCCATCATGTCTATTGTTACATAATGCTGACGTGTTCATTAAGCTCTCATTTTACAGTTAACATACATATGTTGTTCTTTTTCAAATATCTTCGAGCCAGGTGGGAAAAGTCAATAGCTCTGGTGACACTGAGCATTTCTACGACTAGGCAGAAATCCAGCTTTGTATTTTGCATAGACTGCGTATTACAGAGAAAACAGAATGGCCAATATGTCCTTTGGTTTAAAGCTACAAATGCACAGAAGATCTGAGGGAAAAACTGGCTCTGTTGCCAATACAGTACATAGAGCAGATGTCTATAATTATCCTTTTCAAGAATTTCATTTTGAAAGAACCTTCAGATAAAATTCAGTCACCTCTAATGTACATTAATTGGTTTCAGTGCTTTGCAAAGGTCTGTCAGTGCATGTGTCTCCTGATGTGGGGCCAGCTCCAAAAATCCATTGAAGACAATTTAACTATTTGTATTGACTTCACTGTTGTTGGATTAATCCGTTGGTTCTTTTTTAAGAACCCATTGTTCTAAAATTTCTGTAAGATTTTAAAATCATTATTTTAGCTTGAATCATCTTTTTCCTCACCTAAATGTTTTGCTGTTCCTCAAATAGAGAGTGCTTAAACAAGGACAAAGAACATAAGTGCCATACTGGGTGAGATCAATGGTCCATCCTGTCCAGCATCCAACCTCTGACAGTAGCCAACTTTAGTTGTTTCAGAGAACAGGACAACTGGTCATTATGTAGCAATCCATTTCCTGTTTGTTCACTTCCAAGTGGTGTCACTACATTGCTAAAAGAGGTTCCAGCAAGATGGGATGTGTGTAATTACATATGCAAATTTCAAAGGGGGGGTAACACAAGATTTCTTTTGTCTCTCTGTGGGGTCACTGCCTGAAAAAGTCTAAGAACTGGTGGAAAATATCAACAAATAACCTAATACACTCAGTTTTAGATTCCATTTCGGAACAGGGATAACTGAAAAACCCCAAAACCTCTGAAATGAGAGAGTATGTCTTAATCTAAGAGGAGAGACTTTGTGTTATTGAAAACGATTGGAAATGTGTTTACTGGTACAACTAGGATGTCAGGTGTCAGAGATTTGATTACATGAAAGTATTTACTAATGGAACCCTGAAAGACAAAATTTGGGATAAGCTGTATAAATTCTTCACCCTGAACTAAGTCACTGTAACAAATTTGAAAGTAATATCTGGAAAAGCTAATTTAGTTAAGAGCTACAGTTCCAGAGAAAGGACAAAAGGAAGTCATGACAAGAACAGGCTCACAATCACTGCTTCCAGCTTGGATATCCACTGAAGAAACAGGCACGGGAGAGTACTTTAAATCCAAAGGGTTCCTTCTGGCACGTAATATATGCAACATTGAAACTTGTGTTTTCATAGCAAAAGTATGATGTAAAGCTATTGTGTGTTACATGTTTATATTTTACTGTACTTAAAGTATGCTGGAGTTTCCAAAGGGTATAGAACAGAAATGCATTCATCACTCTAAGAGAATGAGATTTTTTCTACAAAACAGTATGAAGAAATTCTCTGCAAATATATATATTGGATATAGTAATGAATTGGCTAGTGTACTACTGACCCTTACTGGAGAGAATTAGAACGATTTCATTGTGTATCATAATTTCACCCCTATAAGATACTGCTGACTGTTAAAAGAAATCTCTTTAGCAGAAATGTTATTATAGCAGGAGAATCTGAGTTCTAACCTAATCTATTTCTGTGACACCACCCCTCACTCCCCCCAAAATGCCCTGGTGTTGTGCAGCATACAAACACCTACATACTTTGACAGATTTGTTGGGTAGAGAGATACGGCCTGTATCAGCACGAGGTTCTGAGTGGCCATGGTATGCAGGCATATTAAATGTCAAGGTCCTAAATGCCCACAGGTTTGGTTTGTAAACAGCTCCTTGTTGCTTAATTTTTCAGACATGCTGATCACCCACAATTTCAGCTGAAGTTGGTGAGAAATGCAGATTCCCGTATGTCTGAAATTCAGGCTCTGTATAAAGAGTAAAGCTAACACTCCCACTTTAGCATATCAATATTTCTTTACCGTGTTTCTATGCCAATAGAGCATGTTCAATTAATTTATGCTGCACTTACATTGTCCAACTCCTAACATCAAGCTCCGTGATTTCCATATATAGAATGTGCTTGCTGTTTTCCTTCTTTGTTTCCTTGTGTAAGATTATAACATGTTCCATCGAGGAATAAAAGAATGTTCTGTACATATTTTTTAAAGCAAATTGTCAGATTTGGTGAATGTGAGAGTGTGTTTCCTACTGTAAATCTAAACCTGAAATAAACCACAGGCAAACAACAATTAATCCTGCTGCAATATCCTTATGGTTTATAGAAATGCTTATTCCAGAGGGGCTGTAAACATTCTGAATGATCAGACAACCACAGCCTGGACACAGCCACAATCTGTATTTTGCTACTTGAGCCACTACAGAGTCATGAGGATGAAGTGGTATCCCTGGTTACATCGTTCACAGCAGTGACACCTTCCAGAAGCAGTTAATTCTACAAGTAATTTGCAAGGATCTTGGGTGGACAGGTGAAAAGAAGCCTACGGGAGAATGACGCTGACACAGACAGATGCCTCACAAGCTACTGGAAAGCTAAATTCCAATGAGAAACAGTAGGGGGCTTCGCCATTAATGTCAACGAGTGCAGAATTAATCGTTTATAGACCAATCCCCAAAGCAATCTGTGTGCTGGTGTATATATATCCCATGAAAGTGAATAGGGCTTATCCTGGCTGAGTGTTTTGAGGACTGGACTGTCTAAAGATTGTATGAAGCCTAAACATATCTTTATTTACTCTGGATTTTTACATTTTGGACATTTCAACAACACTCCTGCACGAAACTACACAATATGGTACAAAATTGGCAATGGTAGTATAGAATGGTAGAACTGACAATGGCAGAATTGGAAGTTTCTTTGTCTGATGCTCATGTTAGGCTAAAATCTTATGGCACAAGGAAAGACTAGAGATTTTGCTCCAGCAATCCTAGGCTTTTTACTTCCCGCATACAGCTGGCAAAATAAATACTGCCATATTCTACCTAAACCCATAGAAACTTTATACCCAGGAAACATTGGTTCAAACATAAGTAAAAGTTAAGTCAAACCAGTCTACTTGACGGTCATGCTACCTGCCAAATTAGTTAACTCCTAATAAAAACTGTTGTGATATAATATGCATTCCAAAAATGAATCATTTGAAATCTTTTAATATAATAAAGATCTCATATCAGTTAAAATTTATAGAACAAAGTCTACTTGTCAATAAAATGAAACCTTAGCATTTCAAAGCATAAGGATTTCACTTTTTCTTTGGAGTTACAAGTGGGATTGATGCCTTTTGGAATCATGTCTGCAACTTTATGCACAAGTGAAGTAATTACCATTTTAAAAAATATATACACCTTCAAAGTGTTATAAAGTTCCTAAAACAGGCCTTTGCCTTTTGGCTTACACAAAACTCCCTATTAGCTGTATGATATGGAAATACTATTGTATTCTTCTTAAGTTTTAACCGGAAATTAGAGATCAACATACCCAGAAACATATATATGGTCAAATCTTTGTTCCAATTATGTCCACTATATGTACACTCCCAGACTCAGCTGGCCCCAGTTAACCAGTCAGCCCAAAGGCTGACTTGATTTCAGGTTGTTCAGGCACTCTTCCCCATCTAGGTTGTGCCTGCCCCAGCTACAACCAGCAGGCTTCCCTGTTACACACTCTTTTTTCCAAGAAGGATTGGACAAATTGGTGCCCATAAGGTGAGAAACTTCCAGTCGAAGTGCTTATTCAAAATTTGGAAGTTGGCAGAATTGAGCTCGCTTGTACCGTAATAAGCTGGTCATAATATTACCATAATACTGGTTGCTATTTTTAATTCAAACTGTGCAATGTGCAGAATAATTGGCCACAATGATGCCCAGACTCTTTTCCTGTATAGATATTTCTTAGTTCTGGATAACCTTGAAAAGGGTATGTCATTCAAAGTTTGCCCACCAGGGGGCATCACTTAACTTCTAACTACACTGATTTTCACCTACCCTTCAAACTGTCCATTTGCTTGACTTGGGTCCCTTTGAAGTTCTTCAGTTTTCTCTGGACTGGATAACTAAATAATTTTATGTTGTCAGTCTATTTTGCTCTCTCACCGTCCATCCTTTTTCTAGATAATTTTGTAAATATATTAAGCAACACTGGGGCTAGTTCAAAGCCTTGAGGCACTGTTAGCCTTTTGTCATGCTGAAAATTGATCATCCTTGTTTCCTGACCTGTACCAGTTTTTAACACATCCCTGTACTTTCCTTTCACCCAGCAACTTAGTTTTCTCAATAGCCTCTTGCGAGGTACTTTGAAAAACTCTATACATTCCATCAGCTAGTTGCATGATATTTCACCTGCTTTAGTTCCTCATAAAAATATTCTGTGTGTCCACAGGCATACCCATAAAATGATGGTACTATTCAGTCCACATAGGGTGCAATCCTATGCCCACGCACACTGTGCTGGCACATGGCCAGAATGCGGGTGTTCAGGCGTGTCTGAGCGTGCATTCTGGCTGAGTACTGCGCCTGCAGGTGGCGTAAGTGGGCCAGAGGATTGCACTCAAAGGGTATTTTCAGATGTGACAGGGCCAGTATTGGCCCCGTCACGGAATCACCTATTGATCCCCTGCCGGGATCAAAACAGCACAGCCAACAGACGTGCCGGCTGATCCCGACGGGGAATTGGGGGAGGGGGCCGGGCTGCACAGCTCAGCGTGTGACCGCACAGCCCCACCCACCCCCCACACTCCCTAGGCCACCCGCCCTCTGAGAGACGGGTGGGCGCCACAGACAATGCGGCCGCAGCACCCGCCCACCCCCTGGGGCATTGACCATGGCACGGAATCAGCAGAGGGCATGGCCACTGATTCCAGGCCGTGGTCAGGAGACAGATGTGACGTCCCCACGCTCAACCATGGTGAATTCCCCAATCTCTTTGACCACGCAAACGGCGATGGTCCGGGCAGGACAGTCGTTTGTGTGGTCAAAGAGATTCCCGCCCATGATTCACAGGGGTGAACATCTGGCGGGAATCTCTTGTCGGGCCAACAGATGTTACAGTCCCTTGCTCACCATGTGGGAATTCACCGTGGTTGAGCGTGGGATCGTAACGTCTGAAAATACCCAAAGACTCTTTATTCCCTTTGTCCACCCAATAGAATTGCTATTGTACTGAAAAGGTTGATATATTTCTTTAGGATTCTATATGATTTGTCTAGTTTTCAGTGGTACCTTAAGCAGCTTTTCCTGGCATTGGTTGTGCTGCAGTGGCCAACCGAACTACATAGAGCATTCCACAGTAAGAAAAGTGATACTGTATGCTAGTGATCAGGCTTCTGCTTTAAAGCTAAGCAGCTGAGATAAGGTGAAAGCTGATAAAAACTCAAAGGAGGAGGACACTGGGGACTGATGGGCTAAGCCTTTTCATTTCCTTTACTATGTTCTTTTCTAACCGTTCTGGGTATTTTCTGAACCAACCTGTAATTGAGATGCAGCTCATTGGAAAAATGTAGAGTGTTCAATGGCTCTAAACTCTCTCTTTCATCTGCATTGCACGATAGCCTCATGTCAATGGGCTGAGCTCTTAAATAAATTATGTAGCACTGTTAGCACTCTTAGATCTTCTAATGAATATTAGAGGCATCATCTTTATCCAGGGGCACATTCACAATGAATCATTGGACATTCAGGATTTCCTCCATCAGCATTAGAATCACAAGACAACCCTTCCATTTGCCAGGCCAGAGGTGTACTGTCTAAGCCCAAAAAATTGGGAAGTGGGTACATTGCTCCACCACAATTTAACAGAGAATACAATTGCCTTAACCCAGACCCACCCTCAAAAAAATCTGGGTCACATAATTTGCATCATTAAGTGCACCTAATCCATAACTGTTGACAAGGGCAGAGAAAGAAGGGGAAATGGAAGTTGACCAACTAGATTTTGCTGTTCCTAGACCTGGGTTTGAATTGCAGGTAGGATGTTCCAGTTCCTCACCAAGCAGCTGGGGGCAAGCAGCAGGAGAAATCCCAATCCCATGAAGTGCAAATCCCAGCCCAGAAGGACAGAACAACACTGAACAGACTGCTGCAGTAGGACAGCAAATACTGCTTTGGGGAAGCAATGTATCTTATTGTCCCCAGTGCATAGGCCTGTGTGTTGGCCTTTGAGGAGACTAACTGATCTTGCCCCTTTGTATTGCTTCATTATAGTAGTGTGCTGGAAGTAATGAGTCTTAAGTGACTGCAAGATGCAATTCCTGGGAATCAGCAGTCCAGGCAGACAGTGGCTGGTCCTACCTGGTTCCATATACTGATGAACCACAGGTAGTTGGTTGGGAAAAAATCTGATCCTGATATGGGGAGAGTTATATCTCAGTTAGGAGGAACACCAGAGATGGAGAGTGGACTTGGGGGCCTGGTTGAAGGAGTGGAGAAACAAATGACTACAACTACAAGTGACAGATGACAAAGGAGGCCAGGAAAAGAATGGAAAAGTATAAAAGAATGAGCCAGGGAAGTCTCAAGTGGAACTGAATTCCTTCTGATTTCAGGGGAACCTTGGAAAAACTAACTACAAGGTACGCCTCCAGGTACACACATTGTCTTGGGAGCCAGGCCTGATGCGAAACCTATAGAAATGAAGAACATTGCATATGGAGTTGATGGTGCATGTTTACACTGAAATATTAAAGCAATCCAGATGACCTACCCAGAATCATGTGCCATCCAAACCAGCATCTCCATCCAAACCAGCATCCCCAGTACCAACACTGTATCCCCGGCAGCCAAATGCCTGTCCAAGCAAACAGTCCTTTTTTTAAAGTTTGGCCAGTTACAGGCCTCTGTTGCCACCAAACCAGCCCCATCAAAATTTAAACAAAGCATTTCTGTTTCTCAACAAAAATCCCAGGCAAGATGCTCAAAATCACAGTCACAAGTAGAGAGGCCAGAAACTACTTTCCAGCAGGGAACAGCAGTGAAACAGTGAAGGGACCATTTTAAGAAAAGAGTAATCATGACCAGTAGACCCACAAATTTACAAAATGGTCTCTCTACTCATGCTTGGGAGGGGAGAAGGAAAGCAGCAATGCATCATGCAAACACAGAGCAAGCAAAGCAAACCATCTTAAGGTAACAATGCTATATGCAGTCCTTAGCACACCATAAAAGCAGCAGCGGGGATTTCCACTTGTCCCCCAAAACATGCTACACAGCTCTGTTGCAATTTAAGAGGTAGTTTCTGCTGCAACTAAACAAGGAGCATTCATGGAAGGACTAGTCATTAGTGAAAAAGCCTGCCACAACATCCCACCAAATTGCAAAGGGTGGGGCCAGTTTAAAATGCAAGGAACATTTCAGCAAAGATTAGAAACCCTTCCATCCAAATCCCTAGGTCCACCACCTGTAAAACAGAAAGCAGAAAATTTACGTCAAAAACAGCCAAGAAAGAGACCAATTTTAACCAAAAGTAGCCATGGCCAGTGGGGGCACCAGAAAATGGCCACAGCCTTTGCACATGCTTGAGGGGTTTGGGAGAGGAGAGGGGGAAACTAGCAGTGCACATACAAACAGAAACACAGAACAAGCAAAAGCAAGCCAGATCTTAAACCAACTGAACCATATTATGTGAAGTCTTAGCACACCACAAAAGCAGCAGCGAGGAATTCCATTTGTCCCCCCAAACATGCTTCACTGTTACAGCTCTGTTTAAGGCCCATTTTCCCCAGCAGCCCCCCATTTTCCCCATTCTCTCCCCCCCCCCATGCAGCCCCCCAGGCTCCTTTTTCACCAGTGTTTCCTAGCAAAATAACTAAGAATAACTAACTCACCAATGGGGATGCATCTGATGTAGGTCCAGCAACAGCATGGGGTAACAAAGCCACAAACAAGCCAGGCCAGCCAGCACTCTCTCTCCACCAAAATGGCGCAGATCACCAGCATGCCAAAAATGGAGAGCTCTCTGTTAACCCTACCCTAGGGGGTTAACCCTGCTAACCCCACCCTGCCCCCTACCACCCTAGGGGATGGGGTACAGGCAGGCAGCCTGAGCCCTCAACAGCAGCAGCTGTGCACAGGCACACACTGCCTGGGCGTCTGAGTCTCCAGTCCAGACAGAGTCTTCCAAAGCAGCCCACAGGGCTCCACTGAACACTGTCCACACGGGTGGGAAAAGCAAAGTGTTTTCCCCAATTCAGGCAGCATGGGCTCTAAGCCCAGCTGCCCAAATTGCTTTTGCAAAGTTTTGTCCCTTAAGGGACTCCTTAGAGCAGGCTCAGCAGGACGCACTGGCCCCCACCCCCTCAGCTTCTACCTGCACATTTGTCCAGGGAGGCACAACAACAACAACACTGAGCACTCAGCTAATTGCTGAACTGGAGGACTCGGAGCAAGTCTGGAGCAAGTTGTTGGCTCCCCTCCACCCTCGATGCCTTTGGGACTCAGGTGAGGCGGTTTTTCTTTTCTTTTATTTTTCCTTTCTTTTTAAAAGCATTAAGAGTGTGCAGAGGGGGATCAGGCCAGGAGGGGCAATGCCCCTGGTACCCTGCAATGCGCACTGCCCCTGGTGTGCTCTGGAAAGAATCTCCTATTACATTCTTGAAAGAAAAGTCAGACAGCAAACTCTACTGACCAAGATAACTTTACCAGCCTTTACTGCCAGTTGAGATTACATCTGTTAGGTTGATTAGATTATTTTATTTATTTATCCATAGGTTGATCCTACTTTCAAACAGATCATAATTTCATTTTTATTTTCTATGCTAAAAAAGAAATCCAAAAGATAAGGATTACTTTCTTTGTAGTCATTCTATAGTTATCAATAGTTTCTCTGCTTTATATGTATAATACAGTTAACATGGCAATCTGTGTTAATACATTTTTAAAGCACCATCAGCCCAGGAAAGGGTGGGAAAATATAATTAGGGCTCTACATCTTTTATCGGTGCATGTTATGGGAACAAGGCTTACAATAAACGTTTAGTATATAGATGATCTTAGTACTAAAACAAGTATTATGAAGTGAACTTTGAATTTGCAATATTCAATATTGCATCCAAGGTCCAGATTCACAGATAATCATTTTATAAATATAAAATATATTTTATAAAATATAAAAATCATATTTTTATATTTGTCATTCACCTATGCATCCTATTCTGTGTGGATGCCTGTCAGACTACCTCTGTGTGGGTTCTTTAAAAAACAACAAAAATGAATGCAAACTGGTGAACTAATAATTGAAACAGTGCAAATTTGAATTTGGACATTTGCTGAAGCACATAAATATCCAAATTGAACTCGCGAATTTTGAATGGCAAATTCATTTCTGCTACAGGTGCTTGCAAAGCAGTACATAATCAGACAGATTCTCTCCTTTGCTAGCATTTCACTTCATGCAAGAGTGGAGGGAATCAGACAGGCAACCAGTCCTAGATGCCAGTCAGAGTTGCCAAGACCCTAAACCAGTCAGAGATTGGATTAGACTCCTGTATCCACAACACCACACCTCTGACAATAGCAGAAGCAGTGGGAGAACCAGAGGGTAAAGCCGCAAGCCACGCGTGACTGCTGGGCTGCTGCATCCCGGGCTGGCCTAAGACACAGCAGCCCGGACAGACAGGGCACCCACCAGAGCACTGAAAAGACATGCTCCCGGTTGGACCATGGAAACACAATGGGTAGAATGGGGTGAGGAGAATGGGAACATGTGGCCAGCCATCTCTGTGCCAAGTGCCTTGCCCCTCACCCTAAGCTGTGACCCTCCCAAGCCATCCTTGACCTTCCCCTCCCCCCGCAAAGGTGGTGGTGCAGCCCTGGCTCTCAGCAAGCCCCAGCACCCCCCTCCAAAAAGTGGCAGAAACCCCAGCAGGAAGAAAGCTTTAGGAGTGGGAAGGGCCAGGAACAGTACTTCATCCCTGCCCATTCTAAAAACTTTCTTCTTGGCTGGGTCCTTTACAAGCAACTCACACTCTGCTACAAGATTTTCAGCGTGGGCAGGAGCACCATGTTGGCCCTGCCCAGAGAGGTGAGCTCTCCCTCAGAACAGGAACATTCGCCCTTAGGTTCTCCCAACAGCACTAGCACTGACCATGAGGGAATTAGGGAGGGAGGGGAGCACTGCAAGTGCGTGAGTATGGCGTAAGTGTGCATGTGAGAGAAAAAGTGTGGGATGCGGACTGTGAGTGTGTATCTGTAACGTCTGTGTAAAGTAGATCTCGTGGCAAACAACCAGATGAGGATTTTTGTATTCAGATCATACTTTGCTTAACCGTGTTCTGGTTCTCACCAACAAAATTTTGGTGAGAAGCATATATTTAGGAATGAATTTCCAGATCCCTTTAATCTCTGTTTCTGTATCGCAGCCATCCATCTATGAATGCAGCAGAGCTCTCCATGCTCTTTGACTCCTTCTCAACAGAATTAAGCTCATTTACAACTTATAGGATCTTTCAGAACATACACTGCCCATATTTTTATGTTCTATTGGTTATTTGACAGCAATGAGTATATCCTGAAGAGATATGCAAAGAGTTAAAGATCAGTAAGTTTGGTACATTTATGCCTTGGCATAGACACTCCATGATAATAGAAGGACTGTCCAAATACCAATTTGTTACCGTTTCAGTTTATTAGTTCACTAGTCTGCTTTTCATCCTCCCCTTTCTCAACGTGCATATGCAGGATACTCACAGGTATATTTTATGATAAATCATGCTAATTTTTACTTTAAGAAAGAAAATCCAGCAGTATTGTAACTTGCTGCATGGGTCCTGCTTGCTGTATTGCAGCATCCTTCATATATCAAAAAAGAAGATGCATGCTAAGGCTCGGAAAATGCATTATATCTGACCAGAGAATAGGCTGATATGGTCTGTGGCAGCATGCTGCAGTTACAGTATGTTGAGGTACATCTGGCTTATACCATCAAAGGGCAAGAACATTTATTGAACATATGGGGATGTGGCACTCCACTAACCAGGAATACAGACACATTAGCAGTTGTTGTATGCCACTGAGGGAGGATTTCAGAGACAAATAAGGTAGCAATGAAGCGCACTGCAACGGAGACCGTACTTGCTTGGTTTGACCATGAGCTCCAAAAGTGCCAGTTGGAACAACTCCAAGGACAGAAAAGACTCTTCTTAGTACTCTCATTAGGAGACCGATACCCTTCAGCAGATTAAAGTCAGCACACATTCAGAAGCTCCCTCCTTAATTTCTTTCTTCTACCTGAATATTCACCATTCAAGATGAAATTTCATTCCAAAGGAAGATGCTCATGCTATTCAGACAATAAACATACTTGACTAGGAACTAACGGGCATGCCAAAGAGGCTTTAAGATCAAGCTTGCAGGGCGAGGATCGTAACTAGAGCTGAACCGAGTACCCCCCAAAATGGGTAAACCCGTTGACTATGCCCTACTCAAATGGAAAATGGTGAGTCTAATAAGTGATGTCCACTTATGCTCAGTCAGGCATCCAGTTTGGTTATTTTATTTTTCCAGTTTGGTTATTTCAGTTATGCCATTTCAGCAATATTAGCACTATTGCCAAAAATTATGTAATCGAGATACCAAAATGACTAAACCACCAATATAAATAAACCAAAACAGAATACACAAAAAACCTGAATAAACCTGGTGAGGGGGAGGGAGGAAATGACTATATGACTACCCATTCTGGTTATGGATATGATTCAGATAATTGAAGGGCTGACTGAAAATTAGAATAACACCCATGAATAATAAATCTACTACTACCTGTTGCATTCTAATCGTAACTGACTCAGAGAAGAATTACTCTTCATTTCAGAAATAGCAATAGGCACAATGGCAAGACTTACTGCATGACTTCTAGGTAAGCTCAGGGACCAAGAATGGACGTCTCATTTCTTGGAACAATTAGAGCTTGAAAGCCCACTAGAAAAAGGAGCAAATCTACACTGTCAGGGAGACAGATTAGAAGCCATAATAGGTGTTTGCCATCTCTGTCTTGATGTGCTGCACTGACAAAAATCAATTTCTACTTTACCAGTTGCACAAAATGTGTTTTTAGATGGACACGGAGGCCGCCTAACCCCCAGTGCTACCTGGACAGTATACCCCATGTCCACCCTCTTTCGGCCCTGCCTGGGTCTGCTTTAGATGGACCCAGCGGGTTCCCCATGCCACGGTCCACCTGCACGCCCCCCCCACACACACACACACACCATAGTTGCGGGCAAGTCTATGGTGTTGTCACAGCAACAGCTGGCTGGGAGTGGCTGCAGCGTCGGTCCGCCAAGCAGACGGACAGCAGCTCTGCTCTGGGCTGGTGCCCCAGGTTTGGCTGACCCACTCCGCTGGTGGCACTCCAGGATATTCTGGAGCACCACCAGCAGGGTTGCCCCCTGCTCCACTTCAACAGCTGGTGCCACCTTCAGACAGAGTGGCCAACCTAGGGATGAAGCAGTTTGGCATCACCACACCCGGAGCTGCTGTCTGTCTGTTTACACCCAAAGAGTAGGTATGGGCCAGGAGACTCCCACACTAGGTTCATGGTAGTCATATTCTCTCTCTCTTTCCCCCCCCCCCCATCCTAGAATGCTAAGAGCTGAAACAGCAGCCTAACTCAAAACCTTTACGTTTTTAAGGAAATGCTTAACTTTCATTAACAAACTGCTACAGGGGTTAGTCAGGAAATGTATGTATTTTTTCCTCTGGTTGCTTACTCAACCATGTGTCTGAAATCTGCCATGAGAGGTGATAGATAAGAACACACTTGTGTTTCTTGTCTGTCTGAGTTGACCCTCTCTTCACTGCTTTCAATCATCAATTTTAAATCAAACAGCTCCTGAGTAAATAAGATGAGCTGTTGCTTCCAAATGTGCCAAAATAAGGACAGAGATTGGTCTCTATTACACTGCTGTAAATTGAGAATAGTTGTATTGAGTTTGCTGGAATCACACCTATGGGACTGAGATGAGGCTCTGGTTTATAGTGTGGCCAAAAGGAGGGAGTTGGGCTCTGCTAAAAGACTATAGTCAATCAGATCTGTGTTTTTCAGGTTTGAGATGGTATACTTGGATACTCATCCCAGGACAAACACCAGCTAGCCAGGAGAAATTTCTTTTTCCACAACTGAGCATAGTGGCAAACGTAAGAGGTTTTTTTTGGTTAAGGTTAAACTTTATAGCAATGCTAATGTCTGAAGCTGCCCTAGGTCAATCTGTGTGTATGATAATTGCATTTGCTCAGTGTTCCCATCTCTTTTTCCGAAATCCTTTTGCACTCCGTCACGAGGTGGTTGTGTTTATGAGAAAGAGCTAATGCAATTCTCGTCCCCGCAAGGTGCGCTCTTAGACATTACCTTGTGCATCCTATTACAAATTCAAGGTTATAGTAATGAGAACATGTTGACATTGTTAAATATCGTTAAGAGGTGAATGAGCCAATCCAGTGCCAGCACAGAAGCTTTGGGAGTTAACTTCATTCTAATAAGCAGCATGAAGATACCAGTGAGAAGATTCTTCTGACATGCCCAGGAGAAGTGTTCTTTGAATTAATTTCATGCTGTAATGGCTTGCCTATACTAACACTGGCTGGCAATTTTTACATGCTTTTTCAAGTACTCTCATATTTGTAAAAGGATCTTAGCATATTAGAAATCATTTACATCACTTTGATTCCAAATGTACTAGTACTCCAAAATTTGTTGTTACAGTGGAGAGAGAGAGAGATCCTTACACATGGAAGATTTGATAAGATATGACAATTTGTCATTGCAAATGAATTCAGGATGGTTGTTAATGGCTCATTGTAATTCCAATGCTTTCTTTTTTCTCTTCTGTAATACCCATGGATAATCTTTGAGGATGTAGTGCCCTTGTAAAGTTCAAGATATTTAAAGTGGACACTTTTTGTGCATGGAAAAAAGATCTCACTGATATAAATATGGATGATGAGAAATTCAGAAGTGCCTGGAGGCAAGAAAACTGTTACTTGCGACTGGTAACAAAATGCTTGCAATAACAATGCTGACATGTCAAGCTGGGGTGACAATCTTCACACATTGTAGAGAGGATATCAATTTTCATGATGGCAAGCTGCAAGTACTAAAGATTCGGTACAATCTGGCACCTTACCCTGGAGCAAGCCTTTTCCACCACCATCAATAACCACAAGAACATTAAAAAACCACTGAATAGAAGATGCAACCCACACAAATAATACAAAGAAAATGCCAGCATCTAGCTGGCTGAGTGCTTGAGTATTAATTTCCCTCTATCTTAGGCACCAGTTAGCCAAATTCATAACTGAAGTCAATAGAATTACACCAGAGATAAATTTGGCCCTGTAGGTAGATTTAAGTTAATATGTGCTCTGCAATCTAACTAGCTTCTAATCTATAGAAAAGTATCATACACCCTATGCTAGTGTCATGTTCTTGTCTATCGTATAGTCACAAACTCAGTGGTTAGGCATGGTATGGGGTAACCGTCGGACAAAAGGAAGAATAAATGTATCATATGCACAACAATTACTATAAAAGCTATGGAAATTTATTTTAGTTTTATGATTTATAAGAACGAACACACGTTCCCATGTCTTAGGGCAAAAAAAACCCAAAGTAATTACCATTCTGAATGGACAAATAGTCCATCTAATCCAGTATCTGTCTCCAACAGTGGCAAATACTGGATGCTTAGGGGAAGAGCACAAAAACAGGATATGTATGGGGTGGTCCATCCTGTTTTTCTCTTGTGGATTCCAGCAGTCAGAGACTTCATTCCCTAACCAGCTTGACTAGGAGCCATTTTTGGAACATTCCTCTATAAACACATTCAATCCTTTTTCAAACTCAGCTATTGGCCTTCGCAACATCCCGTAGCATGAAGCTGCAAAAATTGGCATGTTTTGTGCATTTGTGTGCTTCCATTTTGTGTGAAGTAATGCTTCCTTTTAAAAAAAACAAAAGAACTTGTTGCCTGATAAACTCATCAGATGTCCCCTAGTTCTTTCATATAAGAAATGGCACATTGTACAATGTGTTCATTTATTCAGCTAACTAAAGATTCAGCTGTTTTGTATTTATCACTATTTGTATATCATCACTTTTATAATACATCACTTTTGTATTTATTACTATTGGTAATGGTCAGATGAATAAGTGATCACACTATGGTTCTCTATTCACTTTCTTTGTACTTTCATCATTTTATAGGCTTCTATCATATCACCCCTCAGATATCTCTTTTCTATGCTTCGGAGTCCTAATCGTTTGAGCCTCAATTCATAGGAAAATCATTCCATACCCTGGATCAACTTTGTTACCCTTCTCTGTACCTTTTCTTGTTATAGTATTCGCTATTAGCAGAGCTGGAAAGAAATGTCCTTCAATGGCATCCATAGTAGGACGGAAAAATTTTCTCTTGATTCTCATTGAGAATCAAGCTTCTTGACAAGAATCAATAAAAAATGAGAATCAAGAAAAACCCTGGTTCTCAAGACTTTGATACATTTTTTTTTCTTGACTACTTACTGGAGCCATGTGTGCCGTCCCCCAAACCTACCTGTCTGTCTGGTCTCTTGTCTCCACTGCCTGCGTATGTCGCTCCGTGGGCCCTCACGGTCCACCAACTTGATGAGGGGAAGAAAAAATAGGAAAAAATAACTCCACATGCACTAAATGGCTGCTGGGTCATTCTGTGCATGTATAGTCCGTTTCCAAAATGGCACTGGCAATGTTGCCTCCATTTTGGGAAAGGGCTGTGCATGCTCACAACTATCTGAGGGCCATTTTGCTCATGCACAGTTCATTTTTTTTTTCTTTTTAAGAAAGATTGTCATGAGACTCTCGAACCGCTAGCGAGATCTTGGATCTTGCTAAGAGTTCCCCACTCTCACGAGATTCTCATGAGAATCATATTGATTCTTGTTTCAGCTCTAACACATAGTTGGATTGTAGTTTTAGAATGTTCCACTCCCATTGCTACCACAGTACAGGGAGAAAGGAAGCAATGCAGCAGCGGGGGTTAATCAAGTTGAATGTTTTTGATAAATAAACTTATAGGACATTGTCATCCAGTCAGTACCACCCAGTTCCTCACTCCTGCACTCAGAGCCATCACATCACTTTTCTGGGCTCTTTAGCCCACACAACTTAACATAAAGGTCATGCTTTTCTACTTGCCTTGCACTTCCACGTCATGAGCAAACGTGATGGGGTTAAGGTCCCAGGCCATTTGAACTGACGTAGATAAGAGCAACTCCTGTGCCCTGCAGAGGTAAAGAGAAAGCCACAGACCACTTTAACCTCATGCCTACTTCCTTTACCTTGTCTCTTAAAGGGGAGCTCCCCAATTAACACTGGTGCTCAAATCCTTTCCCTCCCCACCACTGTACCAAATTGGTAATTTTGCAACAATAAATCCTCTGTACATGATAAAACTCCAAACTCAGAGGTGTAGCTAGGTTGGAATGGGCCCTGGGGCAGAAGAAGTAATGGGCCCTCTGCCGGGGCACTACACTCCAGTGTGTGTATGCTACGTGCATGTGGGGCCTGGTGAAGCTGCACCTGCTGCACCTATTATAGTTAACCCCTTCTGGAACCCTGCCAAACATCCTCAACCAGCACTTGAGAGCTAGGGGTGGGGACTGGGCACTGTGGTCAAGGAAAGATTCCTTCCTGGCTCCAACGTGGGCTTCCATCTACTGCTCACAGTGAACAAGCTTAAGAGGGTGGGCATGTTTTAGTTTCCCTGCTGCAGCAGCTGAAAGGCCTGTATTCCTGAATAGCCTTTCCTGGTTATTCCTGTGAAGAGATTGCATGTCCCCTGGGATCTTCTTTCACTTGGGCTGAGTACAGTGCAGGCTCAAAGCCTGCACTCAGGCCTCCCGTGTGCTTGCTGTCTCCACTCCTGTATGGGAATGGGGACTAAAGCAGCCATGGAGACGGATCTGGCATTATCATCCACAGACAACAATAGAAACTGAATACTTCAGAAAACGTGGTCATGCCTCTTGATAAGAATATAAGAAGCGCCATACTGAGTCAGACCAATGGTCCATCAAGCCCAGCATCCTGTCCTCTGACAGTGGCCAATCTCGATCACATGGGAGAAGAACCAACAGTCACAATGGGCAATCCACAGTAAGACGTTCATCCCATAAGGTACTTGGTTAATAGCTATTAATGGACCTACCCTCTAAGAATGTATCCAGTCCTTTTTTAAACCCAGCTATACTACTGGCCCTGACAACCACCTCTGGAAACAAATTCCATAAGTTAATTATGCGTTCAGTGGAAAAGTACTTCCTTTTATTTCTTTTAAATCTGCCGGCAGCTAGTTTCATGGAGTGTCCCCTAGTTCTAGTACTATTTGAGAGGGTAGATAACCGTTCCCTATCTACTCGTTCCACACCACTCAAGATTTTATAAACCTCTATCATATCCCCTCTCAGTCTTCTCTTCTCTAAGCTGAAGAGAACCAGCTTGTCAAGCATCTCTTTATACGGAAGCCGTTCCATACCCTTTATCATTCTCATTGCCCTTTTCTGTACATTTTCTAGTTCAGCTATGGGTGCATTCAGATGTGCACTCAATTCGCACAGCAGCGGCGGCGGCATCGTGCAATTTAAAGCAACGCACACTTCCGGGTTGGTGTGAATGCACCTAGTGTGCACAATTCAGCGTAATGCAAACTGTCGGAGTGCGGTTTTAAAAGCTGCTCCGAGCAGCTTTTAAAACCGCACTCCGACAGTTTGCATTACGCTGAATTGGTGCATTCACACCAACCCGGAAGTGCGCATTGCTTTAACCCGGAGGTGGCGCATTGCCACTGCTGTGCAAATTAAGCACACATCTGAATGCGCCCTATGTCTTTTTTGAGATGGGGTGACCAGAACTGCACACAATATTCCAGGTGCGGTCGTACTATCGATTTGTATAGAGGCATTATGACATCCTCAGTTTTATTCTCTATTCCTTTGCAAATAACTCGTAACATTCTGTTTGCTTTTAGCTTAGTACCCAGCTTAGTACCCAGCATTGTGTACACTGTACTCATAGTTTGGATTATTTTTCCCCTATGTGCATTACTTTGCACTTGTCCACATTAAATCTCATCTGCCAGGTAGATGCCCAGGCACCCAGTCTCGTAAGATCCTGTTGCAGCTCTTCACAGTCTGCTTGTGTTTTAACTACCTTGAATAACTTGGTGTCATCAGCAAATTTGATCACCTCACTCTTAACGCCCTTTTCCAGATCATTAATGAATACATTAAACAGCACCGGTCCCAATACAGATCCCCAGGGCACACCACTTTTTACATCTGTCCATTGTGAAAACTGACCATTTAGATCTACTCTTTGCTTCCTATCCTTTAAACCAGTTACCAATCCATAGTAAGACACTACCTCCTATCCCATGACTTTTTAATTTTCTCAAGAGTCTTTTATGTGGGACCTTATCAAATGCTTTCTGGAAATCCAACTGACTCTCTAGCAAGCTTCCTGCTTCTGATGTACTTGAAAAAGGTTTTATTATTAGTTTTAGCATCATTACCAAGCTGCTCCTCAAATCCCTTTTTGGCCTGCCTTTTTAACTTTTTACATCTACTTTGGTAACGCTTATGCTCTTCCCTATTTACCTCATTGGGACTCTCTTTCCATTATTTAAAGGATGCCTTTTTGGCTGCAATAGCCTCCTTCACCTCCCCATTTAGCCACACAGGCAGACATTTGGTCCTCTTCCTACCTTTTTAAATTTGTGGAATACATTTAATCTGAGCTTTCAAGATGGTGTTTTTCAATAGTCTCCACGCTCCTGTAGACATTTAATTCTTGCAACTGCTCCTTTAAGTTTCCCTCTAACTAGTTTCCTCATTTTTACATAGTTCCCCTTTCTAAAGTTAAATGTTACCAGAATGGTTTTATTTTGCATTTCTCCCCCTGTATGTCAAATTTGATTATATTATGATCACTATAGTCCAGTGGCTCCAGCACCGGTACCCCTCACACTAAATCCTGCACTCCACTTAGGACTAGATCCAGAGTGGCTCCTTCTCTTGTTGGTTCCAGGATGAGTTGCTCCAGGAAGCAGTCATTTATGACATCTAGAAATTTTATCCATGCATCCCGCCCTGAGGAGACATTCACCCAGTCAATATGAGGGTAATTGATATCTTGATACTTAAGAAGATGTTAGTACCCGATTTCTTTAATAATAATAAAAAAATTAAAAATCTGCCAGATACTACATAAAGAACTTCATCATGTAATTGTTTCATTCACAGAACTTTCCTTTACTTCAATAGAAGTTCACCATGGGGAGGAATGTAAGGATTAGTCCTTTTGTAATCTTTGTTTTGGAATCCAACATTTGAAATGAACTAGGACTATTTCTACTCAATTTGGTTTCCCATAAGTAAGAAGTAACAAACTCCTTGAAGTGTTGTAAATCAGTCTTAGCCGATCTCTAAGCCTGAAACTTCGGGCCACATTCTGCTTTCATTTACTCTCAGGAGTAATCAGCCAATTTAAATGGTAGTGGTAGGCATTTACTGGGAGGAGATTTACTATCTTAGCAGGTACATAATTCTAATAACAATTGTATTAGGTACATAATCTGAACACGCAAAGAGCATCAGATCCTCAGTAGCTACTAGTAGTGGGACCCCGGGCCCATTACCGATTACCGGATTTACCGCTTACCGGTTCTACGAAAACCGGATTCCCGGATTAAATCCGGTAACCGGTACCGGTTTTATTTCATTGGTTTCAATGGGGCGCTGTGTCCCCATTGAAACCAATGAAATATTAATTCCCTCCCCCTCCCAGGCTGCG
>QEPC01003520.1:106388-117512 GCA_003113815.1 Sphenodon punctatus | reverse complement strand
TTTTTTTACATTGCAGCCATTTTTAAATGGCTGCAATGTAAAAAAATCCGGTACCCCGAAATCCGGTACCGGGTCCGGATTACCGGGTCGAATCCGATAATGCCGGTACGCCCGATACCGGCATTATCGGATACCGGATTCTACCGGTTTCCCACCCCTAGTAGCTACAAAACAGAATAGCTCAACTGAACAGCCCTCTGGAATAATTCGTTTTACTGGGAACACATATGTTAGGCAAGCAATAACTAAATGTTATCAGGGAACCTGATTGGCTCGATTCAGAAATGAGGACTCAGATTTAAAATTAACTGGTTGAATTATTGTCTGTAGAACAATTTAAATTAATAATACAATCTATGCAATATTTTAGGAATTTCTGCCTGGGAAGATTAATGCCCCTTCCCTTAACTGACCCATATTAAAACTGCTAGCAAATACATTCAATCACAGTAATCTCTTTTATTGTATTCCATATTGTACATCATTGTGCTTCCTTAATGAGGTAAACATACCCACTTAGTTGTTTGAAATTATTTACGTTCAAAAGTTTATTATCATTTATAAACAGTCGTGTTACCCATGGAGCTAAGACGTTTATTATTAAGGATTCTTAGGCACATGCTCTCTTTAGTTTATTCATTGCTTTGTCTAAACTAGGTCATTTAACAATGAACTTAAAGATGATTATTGTACACTAATCAAGGCTGATTTGCTGAACAAAATATTTTTAATTAGCTTGTCTCTTAAACTTCAAAAATAAAAATAAGAACATGACATGGAACTTCCAAGGTTACAGGTCTTCAAACTTTGGATTGTTTATGGATTTTGTTGTTCATGAAAGCCTCAATTCAGCAAAGTACTTAAGCATTTAAGCAGGTGAATAGTTCCATTGAAATCAATGGGATGACAGAAGTGCTGAAAGTTAGGCACATACTAAAGTAGCTTGTTAAATCTAGGCCTTTTTTAGAACTAATTTTGAACATACTAGTCACTGCTAAGTACAGAGCCCAAACCAATCCATACCTCTATTGTGTTTGTGCTGTATTTTTCCTTCATGGGCAAATAAACTTTAAAATGCCCTAGGAAATTAGAGTCCTATTTCAGGAATAAATTATAAGCATGTGCATGTTAATTCCTATTCAAGAAAAATCACATGCATTTGCTTCATTTTAAGAATATACTTCAGTGTTTTCCTAAATTGGGATGATTTTTTGAAATGCAACTTAGGTACCTAGCATTATACCCATTTTAGTGATGTGGGAACTGAGGCACAATAAATTTAAATAACTTGCTCAAGGCAGAACAGCAAAGCATTGTGAAGGCCTGGATCTAGTAGTCTTACATTGGGTGCTTTTAGAAAGATGGCTGTCCCGGTGCTGGGCACACTAGCCCACTTCACCCCCAGACTGGCTGGTCCATTTAAAAGCACCCCACCAGATGTGGAAGCAGAGCAGGCTATGCCCAGTCCCACTCAAAGTGCTCCAGAACATCCCAGAGCACTGACTGCAGAGCGGGTCAACCAAACCCAAGCACTGGTCCAAGCGGGGCTTCTGTCTCTCTGCTTGGCAGACCCACACTGCAGCTCCACTTTTACCCAGCCATTGCCCCAAGCAATACCAAAGAGTTGCGAGTGCCAGCCTAGAGCATCGGGCGATCTGCCCACAAGTCTATGGTGCGGGGGTGAGGGGGCACTGTAGACCGGGGAAACCACCAGGTCCATCTAAAAAGGACCCAGGTGGGGCTGCAAGTGGGCGGACGCTGGAGTGCACCCCCAGAGCAGCTCCAGGGACAGGCAGCCTCCATATCCACCTAATGTGTTTGTGGCAGAGCTAGACTCCTGAGCATTTCTAATCTCGTGTTTCTAACACTAGCCCATGAGTTTTCCCTTGTTGTTTGTTATTCTTAAATGGGCATCTACCTATGCATCATTTGCTTTTTGCTTTTCTCCCTTTGATTACAAGGTTAGTAATCTCTGAAAATAGCAACGCAAGATTTATTATGCTGACATACAATAGCTTGTTCAGCATGTAAGTTACAGTAGGCACATGAAAAATAAACTAGAGACAAAACTCAATTTATGGAAAAATAACAGTACTTAGCATTCTGAAATACAGCTGCATAGAGCATGTGATGAATATTCAACATATGAGAAAATGACAAATTTATCTTAACATTTCATCATTAAACGTTTCCTTATGACACTTTAGAATTCAAGCCATTAGTTTTAGCAATTCCCTTCCATAGGAGGCTTATTTATGGCCTGCGCCTGTACTCTTGTAAGAAACTAGTGTTTAAAATTCTTGATTATCCATATTGTTCAATTGTTTACACAGAGGCCTCATTACAGGGAGAATACAGCCAGAAAGTTTGCGACATCACTAACAATGTTCCCTAATAGCCTTCCTTAGTCATTACCCTGCCTTCAAGACATGAAAGAGGTACAGTGGGCACCTTTGAATCAGTATTTATCTCTCCAGGTATCTATGGTAACTGTTGTATCTTATACTTAGAGTCCATGGTTACCACAATTACTACAGAATAGTAAGTACGGAGGACTTTATAGTTTCTTTGTGGTACAGGACTGATGTGAGACTTGTATAATGGCATGCATCCCGCTGCTGCTCACTACAAGTCCTGGGCCTTAACCAACATCTTTTGTATCCCAATAAATGCCATCTAGCTGTGACTTGCATTAAAATAGGGTGGCTTTTTCTTATCCATCACCCACCCCTCAGAGACTAGACTTAGGAAGGAGTCTGCTATTACCTCTGAGTTACTGGGCCTAACCATTTCCAGGGCTTTAGATTAAGAGTTTCTGGATTTAATCCACAGACACAAGAAGTCCAGAGGGCATCATTATGTGTATAAATTCCACTTACTCAGTATATCTTTGCTTGTGGTAGCTCATATAGCCAGAACCAGGTCTGGCCTTACCCCGGGACGGCTAGGCCCGGTGGGGCTGCTGCAGCATGTGGAGCCCCACCTGCTGCCCTGGCTCGCTGGCTTGTGTGGCCTTGGCCTGTTTTGGGGGGGCGCATGGCCGCAGGGCCCCAGCACCACCACCCACCCATGCTGCCTGCTCACTCCTCCTTCCTCCCGGCCTCCAGGGTCCACGTGACCTGGCCCCATTTCCAGTTCAGCCACTGGCTCCTCCTCCCACACATTTCCCCCTCCCCTCCCTCACAGGAAGTTGCTTTTTACAATTTAATGGTGGACTGGCACAGGGAGGGCGCATGCAGAGCAGCAGTTTGTGGCAATGGAGTTGGCAGCGGCACAGCAGATCCGGACCGGAGGCGGGAGCAGTACAGGCAGCAGCGTGGGACCCGGTCGGTTAGACTCAAAGGAGTCAGGCGGCAGACTCGGCAGTGGCACAGGAATCAGGACTACAGCAAGTTGAGCGGGCCCACCCTGGGGCCCCCAGACCCGCGGTAGTGAATTTGCGGTTGGCGTGTTGGTAGCAGCAGCAGATTAGGTATGCGCCTTGCCCCTTACAGGTGGAGGGAGCACTTCCCTCCGCCCATCCATTTTTCGGAAGGAGGCTTCCAAAAAATGGATGGGCGGAAGGAGTGCCCCCCTCCGCCTGTCCCTGATCCCAGGCCCAGGGAGTGCCCCCAGACCGAGCCAGGGAACGCCCCCTGAGCTGGGGAGTGTTCCTAGGCCCGGCAGTGGCTTTGCCGCTGTCGGAAAAAGGGAAACCTACATTTCTCCCCCACCCTGGGCCCCGCAATCCCTAAGGCCAGCCCTGGCCAGAACTGCCATATTGCTCTGTAGAAACAGCTGTAGGTAGTTTTTCCATAGGGTCACAGAATTGTAGAGCTAAAGGGCACTTCAAGAATCATCCAATTGTATGCCTGCTCTGAGGCAGGATACCCTATACCTAAAATACCGTATCTTTCCATGTTTATTTTCTTTCCTTGATGATCAATTTGAATAAGTAAACAAATCAAGCCTCATGTCCTCAATTGGAGTTACTCAGCTGATAAACTGCATTCCCCTTGCCTAATGTGTCCTGGCCAAGTATTGAGGGGTGAAGAAGCAGTGAAATATCATTCCACTAATTTTATTTTCATTATTATCTCACTCTATAGAGGACAAGGCAGTAAATGCTGCACCAAGACTGTTAAGTTTTCAAAACGTTATCATGTTCTTCTATAAACATATTAATTACCTGAAAGGTTCCAAAGAGTTGCTATGATCCATAGTTATGTAGATGTATAATATATGGATTTTAGAAGATCCAATTTACTGTAATAGAGAAGGCCAATTTTAGCCTTGAATTATATCCCACAAAAGTCAATTATGTTGCCTGTGGAGTAACTCAGAGCAGAATTTTCCCTATTAAGTACAAGATGGAGCTGACTGGTTTTGTTCAGTATATGCCACTCAATTGAGAAGAACATGTGGCTTATGCAATTCATTGGAACATAAAATAGTGGAAGTCCTTAGCACATCTGTGTCACATGAAATCTATGTCACACATTCACAGGCTTTGCAGAAGCTATACAAGGATTCAAAGTGAACAATGCTATCCTTCTAAGCCCATAAGTAGCAATGCCTTCTGAGATTAGTGATTCTGTGAACAAATCCAAAGCTAGGTCGATACGTATAATGTCCTTTTCTTATGTTAAATGGGAGACGGAATGATATTTTACTACCTCTGACAGTTAGAGGTAGTCTAACTACTGCTGGAGATCCTTCCTTTCTAAGTATGTGCTTTCATTACATTTTGGATTGTTTCATTACTTTAGAAGAACCATCTCAGTCATTTGGAAAACTATCTCAAATACATATTTAACTGATAGACCATAATGATTCCTCTGAAGCCATTACAGTCTACTGAGTAAAATAGTATGCCTTTTCAAAAAGTGCCTAAACCCATATTTACCCAAGAGACCATAAATTCTACAAAGGCCATTTCTCACACTTTCCCCTGAAATGTTTGTCCTTTGTTTTTCTAAGATAGCCATTAAAACAATAAGGTTTTTCCCATCAACATAAAAGAAATTTGTAATTAAGGCAGGAGTCTTTCACCACATATCTTCCATTGACATCAATGAGACTACACAGTTGAAA
Organism: Sphenodon punctatus; assembly: GCA_003113815.1. Lineage (NCBI taxonomy): Eukaryota > Metazoa > Chordata > Lepidosauria > Sphenodontia > Sphenodontidae > Sphenodon > Sphenodon punctatus. Next base: position 112,439 of record QEPC01003520.1, on the reverse strand, counting down.
TGAGTGAAACTGTGTGTGTTAACACTCAGGCCCATAGTTGCCCCATAGAGCCCCCACTCAGCCGCCACCATGTGGAAAGCATGGAGAGCAAAACAAACAGGCAATCTCCTATATGGTGTAGCCAGGTGGAAGGCAGCCACCACTAATCCCCCTTGCTCTGGTTTAGCCTGGAGAGCCAAACACACAGGCAGGACCTTGGGACTCCACTGCGGCAGCAGCAGGATTGGGGCTGGAGGAAGTGGGATGGGGTGGGGGGGGAAGCACCCACTGGCCACTTCACTGGCTGACTTGTGGCCGGTGGGTGCATTTCCCTTCTAGTCTGCTCCCTGAGCTGGCCAGGAACCAGCAGGCGCTTCTCCCTCGACTGGTGGCCCTTTCCTCCAAGTCCGATCCTGCTGCCAGCAGCAGATCTGGACGCGCACAGCGGCTGCACATGCCTCAACGGATGGACAGCATCCCTGTGGTTGCCCGTTACCCTGTGGTAGCCCAGATTAGCCCACATTGCATCATCTGCTTTCCCCAGAATGACGCCGTGAGTAGTGGACATCTGCTCTGAGCAAACTCATTGGATATTTTTAGATGGACAAGAAGCAGGCCGGAGTCCTGGAACAGGTGCTTGGGTAAGCCAAACAGGAGCTGCACACACCAATGGATTCGACTGCATTCAGACAGACAGACCCACATGCACCTAAACCAAACGTGCAGGCAGCAAACATACCTTTCCCCCTGCCGCAGCAAAGCCCTGGGTCAGGAAAACACAGACAGGCAAGCCAACCTCGCAGTACAGCCCTACGGTCTGCTCTGGTAACCATGGCAATGGGACATGGTAACAGCAGCCATTAACCCCTTACCACCCACAGCTTCGGGAGCCGGCCCAGCCCCTGTGAACTGCAAACCCCCAGGATAGCAGAGTGGGGTGGACACACACACCAGCATCCAACCAGTCCCGGGAAGCCTGTGACAGCCACACAATGCCGATCCCCGAAAGCAAAAGACAGACTTTATTAAGCAGCCAGAACTAACAGGGAAACAAACAGGGAAAGGTCCCTGAACTGTGAACAGGGAATGCTCACAGGGAAGGATCAACGGAAAGGCATGGCTAAAAGACCCAGAGAGCAGGCAATTCAGGTCAGGAGCTGAAAGATGCTTTTGCTCTTCTGTTCCCCCAGGTCTTCTTCTGGTACTCACCTCCATTCTCCCTGCAGGGATCCCATGTGGGGCAAATACATGTTTGGATTCCATGTGTGTTCCTGTAAGGGCTGAGGTGGAGGGTAGCTCGCTCTGGGAGCTGCGGCATCTATGAACTGGGCAGGACGTGGGGTCTATTCAGAAAGGCAAGATTTGTGTGTTTTCCCATTGGTCTGGCTGGATTTCTCTGTGAGATGCACACCTGGATCTTCCAAAGCACTGCATGCAGGGCTGCCCCGGAGCAGCCGCAGCCTGCTCTGGGTTACAGATCTGGTGGGCGCTCTTCAGACAGAAAGGTAAACCTGTGGGTAATGAGGACTGGCATGGGAAAAATTGGAGCTGCTTTCCATCTGTTTGCAGCCATTGAATCTCACCTGTATGCTGACAATACTCAACTCCATCTCTTCACCCTCTCTCTCCCCCCCTCTCTCCAGTCTCGTATCACAGACTGTCTCTCTGACTGTCAGTGGGGGGGGGACAACCAGAAGGTTAACAAGGCCAAGGGGTACCCGGAGAATGGGGAAGGGGGAATCGAGTGGCGTGAAGCACAAGCCACCCCAACCACAGTGCTCAGCAATAGGTGCGTTGTCAAGATACCTGTCAGATAGTAGTTGGGCCTTCGATCCTACACAAGGATCAGACCCTTATCATCGTAGGGCACCAAGCAGAGGGTAGTGGGGCACCCTGCCCACCGTTCAACCACTCCTCTACCACAATTCACACCAGAAAGGGGGGGGGGAAGGAGGAAGTGTAAGGTCCAATGTGTGGCTAGGAGGTTGGAGTTCCAAGGAATGAACGGGAAGGGGGAACAGAGTCAGACACACTTGAGGGGAAGAGGAGAACCAGGAGGGGAGAGGGCCCACGCTCGCACTCAGTCACTCTCATGCTCATTCCCACAAACACTCCACAAAACACAAAAGGAATCACTCACTCACCAGATTCACGCACAGCCTGCACTCGCTCAAACGTCAGCTCTCTCGGGTAGGGAAGGAAGGAAGGCTTCAGGGCAACGGGGAAGGTCCAGGTTCACCACACAACAACGCTTTTGCTCCAGGGGCCAGTCTCTAATCACCGGCGCCGCTTGTCCTGTGGCGCCAGAGTTTATGCTGCAGGCCACACCCCCTTTACGCACCAGGAGTCGCTGCGAACGTTGCGGCGGTGCTGACCCCGCCCCTGCGTCTTGTCGGCCGGCCGGGACTATTCCTGGTTTGGAGCTGGGTGTAGTGCGGAAGGGGGTTCCCCAGACGTGCCAGGTGCTTCTGCTGCAGCCGCAACATCCTGTGGCTCTATGAGCAGTGTTGGGGTTACCTCTTTTCAGCAGCTTCGTAGAAGGTACTTGCGGGGGGTACGGCACCCGGGGATGGGGCCGCATCTTACACTGACGTCTCTGCTTGGATGTCTCACTTCCAACTCAAGCTTAATATGGCCAAGATTGAACTCCTCACCTTTCCCCCCAAATTTCCTTCCCTCTTTCTTCCAATGTCCGCTGAGGGTGTCACCACCCAGCCTGTCCCTCAGACTTGTAGCCTCAAGTTAATCTTTACTCCCCCCTCTCCTTTACACCTCAGATCCAGGCTGTTACCAAGTCCAGTCACTTTGCTCTACATAACATTGCAAAAATTCAACCATTGCTTATGGTTTCCACTGCCAAACCCCTATTCATCTCTCACTTTAACTACTGTAATTTCCTCCATACTGACCTTGCCCCTCTCACATCCATTAAACGTTCTGCTCCCAAGATCATCTACCTTGCCCATCAATTTGATGTTGAAGCAGGGCTATCTGCACTCCTGCAAACAGATGGAAAGCAGCTCCACTTTTTCCCATGTCAAAGAGCGAGCTGCCCTCCTCTTTGCCCTACACTGGCTCCCTCTACCTGAACATATTCAGCATGAGAGACTCTTGAAGAAATTAGAAAGTCATGGGATAGAAAGCAGTTATTGTGGATTGGTAACTTGTTGAAGGACAGGAAGCAAAGGGTAGGACTAAATGGTCAGTTTTCACAATGGAGAGAAGTAAATACTGGAGTGTCCCGGAGATCTGTACTAGAACCAGTGTTTTTAATGTATTCATTAATGAATTAAATGTATTCATTATTAATCTGGAAAGGGGAGTGAGGTGATCAGATCTGCAGATGACACAAAGTTATGCAAAGTAGCTAAAACTCAAATGGACTATGAAGAACTGCAGGGGGATCTTGCGAGATTGGGCATCTAAATGGCAGATGAAATTTAATGTGGATAAAATGCAAAGAGATGCACATAGAGAAAAACAATCCAGACTTTAAGTACACAATGCTGGATTCTAAATTAGGAATTACCACTCAGGAAATCCACGTTGAAATCCTCAGCTCAGTCTGCAGAGGCCACCAACAGAAGTGTTAGCAATTATTCATAAGGGAATAGAGAATAAAACTGAAAAATATCATAATGCCACTAAATAAATCTATGGTTTGACCACATGATGAATATTGTGGGCAGTTGGTCACCCTATCTCTCTCTCTCTATATATATATAGTAGAAATACAAAAGGTACAGAGAAGGACAACAAAAATAATAAGGGGTATGGAATGGCTCCTCTATGAAGAGAGGCTGGATAGATTGGGGCTCTTCAGCTTGGAAAAGAGATGACAAAAGCAATCTTATCGAAGCTTATAAAATCATGAGTGGTGTGGAACAAGTTAATAGGGAATGGTTATTTACCCTCTGAAATAGTACTAGAACTAAGGGACACGCCATGAAAGTAACTGGTAGCAGACTGAATAAGAATTTTTTCACTCAATGTACAATTAGCGTGTGGAATTTGTTGCCAGAAGATGTGGTCAAGGCCAACAGTATAGCTGGTTTTAAGAAAGGATTAGATAAGTTTCTGGAAAATGGGTCCATTAGCAGCCATTAGCCAAGTAGGTTTGAGGAATGTAACCTCTTACTGTTGGGAGCTGGGAATGAACAACAGGGAATGGATGCACTATTGTGACCTGTTGGGTACTTTTTCCAAGCGACAGAGATTGGACACTGTTGGAGACAGTTGCTGGACTTGATGGACCATTAGTCTAACCCAGTATAACACTGATGTTCTTAACAACCTTTCCCTCACCCCTCTCCAACCCCACCTTCACCCCCAAAACTCTCTCCCAATGCTCAACTCCACCCAAAGTTTCCCAACCAACCCCTATCTCCCACCCCCTGCCAAATGCTTGTTTGGAGACTTTCCAGAGTCACAACCCAGGCTAACTATCAACACGGCCCAGGACAATCCGAGGCAAACACACACATGCAGGTGAGGTCTGGGCCAGATTGGGTCAAGGCAGGCCACAGCATGATTTTAACATCCAGATACCATATCCATAGGTATTTTAGTTATTTATTTATTATATTTAATACTGTGCTCCCCCTCGTCTCTGGCAACTCGGGGAGGCTAACACAAAAATATAAAATATATAAATACAGTATAAAACACACCATCAATTAAAAGTAAAGTAAAATATCCCCTCCCATCCCTACCCCTAGCCAAACGCCTGACGGAACAGCCAGATCTTACAAGTACGTCTAAAAGACAGAAGGTCAAGGGCCAGGTGAACCCCCATTGGAGGGAGTTCCACAGCACAGGGGCGAACACCAAAAAAGCTTTCCTGTCAGTGGTCACCCATCTAGTCTGGGAACCTCCAGAAAGGCCCCTCCGAACGATCGCAGGGGCCGGTCAGGGACATGGGGAGTGAGACAGTCCCACAGATAGATGGGGCCCAGGCCATGAAAGGCTTTATAGGTCAATATCAGCACCTTGAATTTGGCCTGGAAGACTATCGGCAGCCAGTGCAGTGCCCAGAGCACAGGCCCATCAGGAAGCGGGTCACCATATTCTGCACCAGCTGAAGCCTCCGGACGATACCCAAGGGCAGTCCCACATAGAGCGTGTTGCAATAGTCCAACCTCGAGGTGATGAATGCATGGAGGACGGTAGCGAGGTCGGAGTCTGAGATATAAGGCCGAAGTCGATGTACTAGATGTAACTGCCAAAAAGCACTCCCTGCCAAAGCAGTCACCTGGGCATCCATGTGGAGCTGCTGATTGAGGAGCACACCCAAACTCCAAACTTGGAACACCTAAGTAGGGCAGTCCCTTGCTTTGGCGCTGGGGGCGCTGACCTACAAACCCCCAGCATCGGCGCTCAGCACCATTCCGGATGTGTGCGAACCCCCAGCGCCGGCCCAGCATAGTCCGGATGCGCACAAGCCCCCAGCGCCAGCCCAGCACCATTCCGGATGCGCGCGGGGCAGCACTGGGGGCCCGTGCGCATCTGGAATGGTGCTGGGCTGGCACTGGGGGTTTTCGAGTCCCAGCATCTCTTTAGCACATGCGTGCTAGCCAGGGAGAAAGACTTTCCTCCCTGGGCTGGTGCATATGCGCTGAAGAGACGCAGAGGGAACTGCTGGTTGCGGCATGGCTGGAGTTCTCGTAGGTCGGCACTGCCACCAACCTACAGAAAATCTGCATGCACAGCTTTTGGGGGGGCGTGGCCAGCTTGAGCAATGGGTTCTAATGGAACCCAGTGTCCTGCAATTTCAATTGCCTAGAGGGCAGCTTTGAGCCTCCCCTCTAGGCTGCACTGCAGCTGCACCAGGCCAGGTGTGAAATTTGCGGGTGAGTGGGGTCTCTCAGATATCGCTCACTCATTCCCAGCTCTGCTGGCAGCCATGTGGGCCACAGCGACGTTCCTGCAGCCGCTACCAGCAATTAGGTAGGGACAACGCCGGGACCTTTTTTTTGCTGGGGGATTTGGTCTGGGAGGAGTGGGGGGGCACAGTGGGGGGACATGGGGGCCCCATATCCCTCCACTGTGCCCCAGACATGGGGACATGTTGGG
>QEPC01003520.1:88403-101538 GCA_003113815.1 Sphenodon punctatus | reverse complement strand
AAAAGAGAGGTACAGCTGAGTATCATCAGCATATTATGGTCCACGGTATCAAAAGCAACCGAGAGATCTAACAGGATAAGAAATGTAGAACATCCTGCATCCATCTCCCGGCAGAGATCGTCGACCAAGGCCACCAACGCTGTCTCAGTGCCATGGCCGGGACAGAACCCAGATTGAAACGGGTCCAGCAAACCGATGCTGTCCAGATGCACCTTGAGCTGGATCAACACCTAGTGCCAAGGTACCAGCTGACAAAAGTATTTGGAAGCTTACTGGAACATTAACAGTAGACCTACTGGAATCACTGTAAGTCCTTCAAGAGCACAGTTTCTTTATCCAAAACTACATGAGTTCCTATGTATAAATGATGCAAATTGTACAGACATAAATTCTTACAATGTATACAATTTTTTATTTTACAGGTGAAGCAGAAAAGAAATCCAGTGAAAATGAATTCCGTGGATGCACTGCTCGCAAGGCCTTTCACAACACTGACTCTGGCTGAAAAGATGCATGTGAAAGAACTCGGCCCCGACCATCCAGATATCCAAATTCAGCAACCTACGGAAGAGAAAGGGAAACGTTACACATGCAAATTTGGCAAAGGATGGTATGAAAGGAAGGCATGGCTCTGTGGCAGTGTCTCCAAAAATGCCTTGTTCTGCTTCCTCTGCTTGCTATTTGGTGGTGAAACAGTGTGGACAAAGGTTGGCGTTAGGGATATCAAGCATCCATCGGACAAAACAAAAAAACATGAAGCATCTTGCACTCATATGGAGAGCTGTCTACAGCTGGCGCTGTTTGGGAATACAAATATCCTACAACAATTGGATTCGGGACATCCTGCACTAGTGCGAAAGCACAATGAGGAAGTAGATAATAATCACCACATTCTGTCAAAAATCATAGACTGCATACGTTTCTGCGGTGGCTTCAAGCTAGCATTACGTGGACACGATGAAATGGAGGACTCGCTGAATCCTGGTGTGTTTCGAGGGCTTGTGAATTTGATGGCAACGATTGATAAAGCTATGGAAGACCACCTGAAAACTGCAAAGGTGTTCAAGGGAATTTCAGAATGAACTATTGGACTGCATGCTCACGGTGGCTAGGGAGTTCATCATCAAGGAACTGCAGTCGACCAAATACGTGGCTATCCAGGTTGATGACACGATGGATGTATCCACCCACTGCCAATCTGTACTAATTTATCGTTACATCGATGGAAGTGGTGAGGCTGTTGAATGATTTTATGGATTCAGCAAACTGCCAGACTCGCGTGCTGAAACAGTAGCTGCAGCATTGCTAAAACAACTAGAAGCTGTTTTCCCTCCAGGCACTAGCAAGGACAAACTAATTGCACAGAGTTATGATGGGGCAAGTGTAATGCGAGGAGCACAGGGAGACATCCAAAATCTCGTACGTGACGTGTACCCCAATGCCCATTATGTTCACTGCTATGCCCATCAGTTAAACTTAATAATGCAGCAAGCAGTGTCCACAATCAAGGAGGTAAAAATATTCTTTGCAGGCCTGTCCGGTTTATCTGCTTTCTTTTCCTCATCGCCAAAAAGAGTTCAGGTGCTGGATTTAGTTGTCAAGAAAAGAGTTCCCAGAGCACCTGCCACACGGTTCAATAACCATGTTGTGAATGTGGTATATGAGAACCGATAAGCCTTCATTGACTGTTTTGATTAAATAAGATATGGAAACTTTGATGCTACTGGTATTTGTGAGGCCAATGGGTTGTTACATATGCTGGAAGGTGACAGGCAGTTTCTCTTCTTTTTGTCTGTATTTCACAAAATAATGCCGCATGTGGACATAACTCTACAGACAGCTCCAGACAAGACAAACTGATTCTGTAGATATCCAGAGATTCACTACAGACTTCATTACAAACATTAATACGGTGAGAGGGTCCATTACAGATCTGTGGGCAGAATTGCCTGAAAAGTCACAGCTCCCCAGAAGAAGTACCAGGGAAACCCTTCAACGCGTAGCGCACGAAGTGTGTGATATTATCCTCTCACAAGCAAAAGAGAGATTTGCATTTACCGATCACTTGGTAAGTGCAACATTGGTGCAACCAGACTTGTTTCCAGCTCACAACAAGTGCTTTCCAATGCAATCATTAAAAGATGCAGTGGAAGCATATCCGATGCTGCAGAAAGAAAAGTTGAAGACAGAGCTTCTCAGAGATTGTATCACTACTTCAGATGATTATCACAACACCAATGACCACAGTTGAATCTGAGCGTTCTTTCTCAGCTCTAAAGAGAATTAAAACTTTTCTACGAAACGCCATGACTGAAGACCGATTAAATGCATTGGCAATGCTGTCGATAGAAAAAAGACTGATCAGACAAATCCCACAATTTAATCACAGAACAATTGAGCTCCTTGCACAACTTAAAGACCACCGTGCGGATTTTCTGTATAAGTAGTGATTTTGTTCTGTGTTCAATGCTTGCTTCTCCCCCTTATATGTATTGAAATCTTAATAATATTTTTGGTAGGTGTTCTGTTAAGTTATATATGTATTGAAATGTTAATGATGTTTTGGGTAAGCGTTATGATAAGTTACATGTATATGTATTGAAATCCTAATGATGTTTTTGGTAAGTGTTCTCACAAGTTATGTAAGTATTTATAAATGAGGTATTTATTTATAAATTGGTAGGGGACTGTATAAATAAAGTTGTTGTTCTTAATTTCCACAAGTTATCTCTTATTCATGTTCGATAGCATGCTGTGCACAATGATAGGGCCCTATTTGTTTGGTCATGCATTGGCTCGGTCTACTGTTGCCCTGGCTCCACCGCTCCACCCCACTTTTCACCGACCTGCCACTGGCTTTGCCAGCAGTGGCCCGGACAGCCTTAGTGACCTACCAACCTCAAAACCCACCAGCCACCACTACAATGATGGGAGACTCCACAACTCCGAGGCCCCCCAAATCCTTGCCCACCAGCATCACCTCCATCTTGTCAGGATTCAGCTTCAGATGGCTCACCCTCATACAGTCCCCCACAGCTGCCAAACATCAGGACAGCAAGGAGACGACCGGGCCTGGTTCCAAAGTAAAAGAGAGAGAGAGTTGGGTGTCGTCGGCATATTGATGACACCTCACCCCCTCAAACCCTCTCACGATCTCCCTCAGAAGCTGCATGTACACGTTAAACAGGAGGGGGGACAGAATGGAACCTTGCAGGACCCCACATGAAAGGGCCCGGGGGTGGGTGGGTAAAGTATACGTCTCCCCAAGACCACCCAGTGAGTTCTCCTGGCCAGAAAGGAGCAGAACCAGTCTAAGACTGTCCCACTCACTCCTGCATAGTCCCTCAGGTGAGTCACCAACTTCTCGTGGTTAACAGTATCAAATGCAGCTGACAGATCTAAAAGGATCAGCAGGGTCTGACGACCCTGGTCCATATCCAGGTGGAGATCATCGACCAAGGCCACAAGCGCGGTCTCTGTGCTGTAACCCATTCAAATGCTGGACTGCAAAGGATCTAGGAACCTGACACAGTCCAGATGTGCCTGGAGTTGTTGAGCCACCACCTGCTCAATAACCTTCCCTAAAATGGGAAGGTTATAGAGACAGGTTTGAGGGGGTGAGGTGTCGATAACTGGCCAGGGAGTCAGCATCCAGAGATGGCTTCTTGAGCAGGGGCCAATCGGGCCATACCACAGCCTCCTTCAGGCACCCTGGGACCCTGCTCTCCCTAAGGGAGGCCCTAACTACCCCAGCCAGTAACAGCCCCTAATGCCTTCTGTCTGGCTTTCACCAGCCAGAATGGGCACAGATCTAATTCTAACAGCCCCCAGCAGATCCCCGGCATCAGTGACCGACACCATCTGAAATTTATCCCATAAAACAGAATAAGGTGGGGCAGGCATTCATTACCCCCGATTCAGACACTGCATCAAATGCAGCGACGAAGATGTGATGCATGCGAGCGATCTTATCCACAAAGTACTCAATAAACATGTCACAGCAGCCACTGGACAACTCCAGGTCCAGGTGGAGACAGGCATGACTGACCAAACCTCTCACCACCCGGAAAAGCTCAGCTGGACAAGACTTTGCTGATGTTATGAGGGCAGAAAAGAAACTCTTTTTTGCTGCCCATACTGCCACAGCATAGGTCCTTTTAGTACTAGATTAGTGTCACTATTTTAAAAAAGATTGCTTAATATTACTTTTCTTTGAAATTATTAGGTTAAACTTCAAATTTCTGTCCAAGTTAAAAACTATGGGACACACGATCTCTACTTTTTACTCTGTGGCTATATTATGTATGTTAACTCTTGGTGCCAGTTGTTTGTACTGCTGCTCTTGGTAGTTTATTCCATGTAATACAAAGACTGTACAAAAGAATTAAATCTAAAAGCTTTTAGTTGTCTGACTTCCTTAATTTACTATCATGTGCCCTTGTTCCGAGACCTTATACTAGGACAAATAGCCTATTGCATTTTCAGAAATTGTATCCTATACCTCCTTGAGGTACCCTTGTAATCTCTTTTCAAAAGAATACAGACTCTCACTTTTGTAGAATAACCAAGTTCTTCAAGTCTTTGTAGTAATCTGGTTGCCCTCTGCTGCATTTGCCCCATTTTTCCATTTTATAATACCTTTATTATATTAAAGTGCACACAGAGCTATACAGAGTACACCAAACCTGGTCTCATGGGGCTAGGATGATTTTTGCCATCTTGTGTTAGATGCCTCCCTATACATTTCTTGGAATTTTGTCTGCTTTTTCACAGTTAAGAGTTTCAACAGTCATTACCAATACCTATGGATTCTTCTCCAGTTTACTGTATGAGCATAGAAGCTATATTTCCTTTCCTTTTATTTGTCCTGACCACTGCTGTTCCTTACATTTCTTTCCTTTGAGTTACATAATCCTTTTAAATGCTCATGTTCCTAGTTTATGTAAGCCATGTAGAATTGTGCTGCCCTCTTCCATTGTACTGAGATTCCCAACCAGCATTTTTCCAGGGGATCACTGATACAGGGATTGATCCAGCACTTCAAAGTAAACCCATGTTGAGAATGTGTGCTATATATAAAATTAAGATGACTGACCATAATACATATTTGATTTCAGCCTTCTTAGAAAACTTCTACTGATGGATTGGATATCCAGACTGCTTCTTTCTGTACCATGTTTTAATGACTCCCAGGCAGATCCTTAAAACACTCCAGTGGTGCACATTCAGTAGGGGTGGGAATTCCGGTTCTCCCGAGAACCGATATTGCAGGTATTTGGGTGTATTGGCTTAATCCGATAAATCTGATATTTACCTGTACCAGCATACCGGATTTTTAACATTGGCCACTTTACCGGATTTTTTACATTGCGGCCATTGAAATCAATAGCCACAATGTAAAAAATCCGGTAATGCAGCCAATGTTAAAAATCCAGTCTGCCAATACCAGTAAATTCGGTACCATGGAAATCCGATACCGGTAAATCTGGTATCCGGTATTCTCCCCAGTGTCCCACCCCTAACGTTCAGAGCTCATGCTGATGGAGTGCTTTGAGGATAGCTTCTTGAGTCTTCAAAATCAGAACTTTATTCAATATGAAGTACAGCCTTTAGGGCTTTAATTACATTTACTAAGAGACACAAGAATGTGCAGAGCGTCAGAATAACTATTCATTCTAGAATGGCATCTACCTTCATTTAAGATTACCTATAATTTAGTGAAATGGTGATTAATCAGAACGTTAACTATGGCCTCCAAACCAAGGTACAAATATGGTTTCTTTTATGTTTTGAGTAGGTTTTTAATATAATACAGCAGTAAGGAATTCATATGAAAGACTAAAATTGAAGACCCATAACTCGCAATAATCAACACAAATAAAATAATAGCTAATATTTTCTTCCACTGTACCCTTACAAGAATATGTACATTAACAAAGAGGATATATTTATTCATCAACATGTGGCTCCAGTCATTTAGTAAGGACAGGACTCAATTGTACTTACCAATAAGGGGCTGATCATTTTTATATTTGTGACAGTGATAACACTGTCACTGTGGCAGCAGATTAGACAACCACTGAAGCCAATAGGGCTGTGCCATTACAAGGGCAGTTAAGCTAGCAGTCTTTGACAGCAATCCTTAAACAACTACTCCAGACAGGTGACACAGATGTCAATGGAACTACTGCAGAGTAAGTGGTTTAAGGATTGTCCCATGTGTCATTATTAATCCCAACTATGTTTTGGCACTGATTTTCATGGCACTGATTAAGGATATCCACATATAAATATTTTCATCTTATTTTAACTACTGGCTACAAAATAAACCCAATAAATGTAAAAATATTCCTTAATTGGTTGAAGGATAAACATCAATCCATGTTCATATGAATGGTTACCTCTTCAAGCAAAATGACAGCTTTAGTAAACCTTAGATTTCCAGCAACAGATTGACATGAAGATATGGCAGTACAATGCATAAAGCCATATAAGTCAAGTAAAATTGAGTTGCTTTATTAAACTGCTGCAATTCTAAATGCTCCTTTCTTATGTCCGATATTGGCCAATATACAACAAGCAGTAACAAACTGATAAAGTACTCAATGGAGTTTTATCTACCTTCACTATCCTTGTATGCTGTATGTTATCTCCCAACTGTTCATTCACTTCCAAAGTAGTTTTTAGCTCTTAAGATGTACCTTACACTGCAATCATTCTGGCACTCTCCTCTATAATAAAATTTCTGAATCTTTCATTCTTTTATATGAAAGTCTACTTCTCATCCCACCCCTGTCATAGCTACTCCTCCAAAATGAGCAAATTAATATTTATTTATTTATTTATTTATTTGGGTCACTTATTACCCTGCTCCTTCTGCTGAAGGCAGCCCGGGGCAGCTTACAATGTAAAATATAAAATACAAAATAAAACATTGTCAGAAAGAGGGAGACAGACAGGGAACAAAAAGAAGAAAGCACAACCTCCCCACAATTGGGCGAAAAAAACATAAAAATGCAGTAAAATATATAAAACCCCAACCTAGCCACCCAACAGGAAAATAATAAAACCCACCCTCACCCATCTCCCTCACCAAAAGCCTGGCAGAACAGCCAAATCTTACATTGACGTCAGAAGTAGGGACAGCCCGGAGCCACACGGGCCTCTGCCAGGAGGGAGTTCCACAGCCTCGCGGCAGCCACCGAAAATGCCCTCTCCATAGTAGCCCCCTCGAATACCCGGGGGACTTCGAGAAGGGCACTCCCGGTTGACCGCAGGGGTTGATCAAGGGCATGGGGAGTGAGGCGATCCCCTAGATAGATGAGGCCCAAGCTGTATAGGGCTTTATGGGTAAGAACCAGCACCTTGAGTTGGGCCCAGAAGACTATAGGCAGCCAGTGCCGAGAACGGAGCACCGGTATAATGTGCTCCTGGCGACACATCCCGGGACCACCCGTAAGGAGGTGGTCTGCCGCATTCTGAACCAGCTGTAGTCTCTGAACCGTCACCACAGGCAGTCCCATGTAGAGCGCATTACAATAGTCCAATCTTTAGGTAATGAACATATAGATGATAGTAGCCAAGTCGGAGTCTGAGACATATGGCCAAAGACATCGCACCAGATGTAATTGGCATGAAGCACGCCTTACCAGTCTCAACCGGAGCTGCCAATCAAGGATTGCTTCCAGGCTTCAAACCTGAGGAACCAGTAGGCTTGAACCCCGTCAATGTCAGGGGACATCACACCCACAGCCTTCCACACTAGCATCACCTCCATCTTGTTGGGATTCAACCTCAGTCGACTCGCCTTCATCCAGTCTCCCACAGCCGCCAGACATTGTGTGAGCACCAAGACTCTGGGGCCTGGGTCAGATGAAAAGGAGAGAGAGAGTTGGGTGTCATCAGCACATTGATGACACCGGACTCCAGAGCTCTGGACGACCTCACCCAACGACTGCATATACATGTTGAACAGGAGAGGGGACAGGATGGAACCCTGCAGGACTCCACATGATACGTCCTGTAGAGATGAAAAGTGTTCCCTGAGCACCACTCACTGAGTTCTTCCAGCTAGGAACAAGCAGATTCATTCAAGAACAGACCCACCCACCCCGGCTCGGTCCCACAGACGAGTTACCAACATTTTGTGGTCAATAGTATCAAAGGCAGCTGAGAGATCTAACAGAATCAACAGGGTCAAATGACCCTGATCTAATTCACAGCAGAGGTTGTCGACCAAGGCCACAAGCGCAGTCTCAACACCGTAGCCCAGATGAAAGCCGGACTGTGAGGGATCTAGAAAACTGAGTTTCTTCAGATACTCCTGTAGCTGCCGAGCCACTACCCGTTCAGGAACCTTCACTAAAAAGGGAAGGTTAGAGACAGGCCAACTGGGGAGGGAGTCAACATCCAGAGATGGTTTTTTGAGCAGGGGCCGGACCACCGTCTCCTTGAGGCAGCTTCGGAAGGGAAGCATTGACCACCCCCACCAGCAACGGCCCCAATATCTCCCAACTAACCTTGACCATCCAGGACAGGCACAGGTCCAGTTCACAAGAGGTGGCTCTAACAGCCCCAAGAACATCCTTTTCATCAGTGGGTGAGATTGACTAAAATTGATCCCATGAAGTCGGACAAGGCAGGGCTTCCACAGCCTCTGGTTCTCCCATTGTAATAAGTGCGGCGTCAAAATCAGCAAAGTAATCAACAAACATGTCACAGCGGGCCTGGGACGATTCCAGTTCCAGGCAGAGGGAGACCAGACTGACCAGCCCCTTCACCACCTGGAAAAGCTCTGCTGGACTGATGCTATGAGGGTGGCAAAAAAATCCTTTTTTGCTGCCTGCACAGCCACAGCATAGGCTTGCAAATTAGCTCTATGTCGCAACTTGTCGGCTTCGGCATGGAAATGGCACCACCATGGCTTCAACCACCGCCCTTCTTGCTTTAACAACCACAACTCCTCAGTGAACCAGGGAGCCCTGCAGTGCTGAAGCCGAGGGTGCAGACGCTTTGGAGTTGTCTGGTTGATGGCCTCAGTCAGCAAGATGTTCCAAAGATCAACAAGGCCATCAAGAGTCTGGTCATCAAGATCAGAAGGTAAATCCCCCAGAGCAGCCCAGAACCTCTCTGGTTCCATCAATCTCAGAGGGCAAAACAAACAAACTTGTTCCACACCCCTCTGTGGGCAGACATGTGCTGGGAGACAGGTCTGTAAGAGGTAATGATCCATCCATGACAAGGGTACTGTCGACACCTCCCCCACCAACGGATCCCCTGCCTCAAAGTCAGTGCACAAAATCAGGTCAAAGTAGAACTTTACATCAAGAGTAGATATATGAGGGTATATATAAGGGTAGAACTTTAGATCAATATAAAGGTAGAACTTTATATCAAGGAGACCTAGGGTGGTACACAGATTCACACACATATGAATATATGGGAAGTGCTGTCTTATATTTGTTCCTGCACTTATTGGATTTGTATATGCTCTTATAGCACCACCACATACAAATTAAAGTGCACAGTTGAGTAGCTTGGCACAGAAATTTTAAGGCTCTCTTTTTAATTTAAGAACCCATCTAGAACTCACACCTTTATACAAACAAAAAATCCAATTGCCTGAGTGATAAATAGCGTCAGTCCATATTTTATCTATATCTATATCAAACTCTAACTCTCTATATTTTTGCTTCTGTACATGAAAATCACATCTGTAACTCGACTACTGTATTTTACTTTGTTTCTTTGTGATTGATAGGTAGGAAGGTTGTTTGGAGTTTTTTAAGTTCAGGGTGAATTCTTCACATGTTTGTTGAAGTAAGGAATGGATAGTACTACTTTAAAATGCCAGACAGAGTGCTAGCAGATGCTACCCAAGCTTCCCTGCAGAGCTCTGCCAATGCAGTTCAGTTCTGACCTATAACACCCCTGCTATTCCAGAACTGGACCTCTCCTGTGCAGAGACTGGCATAAGTTATCTGGTATTCTAGTTCTGTGATGTGGACACATATTCACTAAGGACAAAATGAATATCACAAAGCTCATTTTCACTTGTGAGCTCAGCCAGGTTTGTGTCCAGATCTGCACTGTGCAAAGGTTACTGCATTAACATGCTGCATCACTTTTTGACTATAATGAGTTAGGAAACATTAAGTAGCTCTTCGGCTTCCATGCTTATTACAGAAATAGTGAGAAAAATCCACATTAGATGTTATCCACATGAAAAAGGTCACTGTAAAAAATAAAGGTGGTCCTGGATAACGAGAACAACATCTATCCTAAAAACAAAGGGTAAAATCCTCCTTTGATAGCCACTTTTAGATCCATATTGCACATGGGTCCTTCCAACATTCATCCACTGTAAGGCCACAATCCTCAAACCACATACTCTAGAGTAGTCCCATTAGTTTCAGAACATTACTCAAGAGTTTAGCGGTTTGAGGATTGCACACTAAACGTTCGATAAGCTCAGACAAAAGGTGGCTGAAGTACCTTGTTACACCAAACTTTTACAAGTTATTGGTTGTATATCAAACATATTTATGGTTGCCACCCCTCTAGATTTTACCCAGAGGGTAAAAGCAGAAGTGATAGCGGGCATAGCAGCAACCCGCCCTGGGTCAGGTTGTGAAGCTGTGGCGGGGACTGTCCGGGCCAAGCCACACAAACATGCTCACGGCCAGGGCCAAGGGAGGTCAGGGAGAACCACTAACATGCAGCCGGCTGACCCTGCCTCCATGCTATCCCCCACACCTGCCCTCCACCATGAAAGGCGGGCATGGCCACCGGCCATGGTGGACCCGACCTGGGCCATGTCTGTCAGACCGAACAGACACGATAGCCTGCTGTGGCCCACTTTGGCCTGGACAGGCAGTCAATAGCCTGGGCTGTGATTTCAGAGGTTTCCCAAGGCCAGAGCCTGGGCTAGTCACCAACATGGTCTGTGGCAATCCTGGGACAACAGCTGGCAATACCTGCACAGTCGTGTAGGTGAAGTCCAGGCCAGAGAGTGACAAAAAGGAACATAGAGGGCCGCTGTCACAGCTGTTTTTACCCAGAGTCTCCAAGTGTTCACATCTTCTCCACAGGTTTCTGGTAAAGTGCCAATTTCCCAGTTACTCAGGAGTTCCTGGATATCCATAGGAAAAAAAATTCTTGAAGGGGGGGAGAGTAATTGCTTTCCCACCCCTTTCTGACATGCCCCTGACCCCTATGGAGCATCCTGATGTCACAACACTCCAATGAGAGCTTAGCCACACCAGAAAAAGTCAGGAGAATCGCTTTGCCCTGGCCTTTTTGGCACAGCCCCACCTCTTTCTGGATCAGCTCTTCAGGAAAGGTGGCAACCTTAGACATGTCATACGCTTTGCTCAAATTTGAAGGGATTATTTACCAGACACAGTAGAAAAAAAATGTGCAAATATCCAAGATACAATGCTTTACTTAGCCAGAAAATCAATTGAGCAAAAAAAAAAAAAAAAAAAGCTTCCTAATTTCATCCTGGGGCATTCTTATTGAAGACTACATAGATAATTTCTCCACCGGAGGCTCTTTATTCAGTCTCTTAAATGTTCCATCCCTCTTACAACTCAGTCCTCAAAGAACTCCACTGGTGCAAGCTACAGTCACCTCAGCGGGTCTTATGATGGTGAAGTGTTTTGAAGATGAAGCTCCTTGGGAGCTATTAGTTTTGGCCTATAGGTCCCAATGGCCTGGATTCAGTCTGAAGATCTGTGTCCCAGTGGGGTCTTTTATTCTATACCGTCACCAACAATAGCTGGTTCTTCTGAGGCACATCTCACTTTTTGTGTATTTAAAAGAGATACATGGCCACCCATGCATGGTCACCCACGAGCCACTCATCTGAATGCCTGTCTGGAGGTGGTGCTGAGGGTTGTGCCCTCCTGTGAGCCACTCGGCACCCCTCATAGAGTACAGTCGAGAAATTCAGTGTGCGCCATGCAGGGCAAGCCAAAAAGGTGTGTGGCAACTGACAGCCATCCCCTGCCCTTATGAACTGGGGCAGCCAACCACGGCAGCAGTTTCCCCATAGGCACTGCTGATGGGAGCAAGTCACAGGAAATGGTCATGAGTGCTGGAAGTCCAGTTTCCCAGCACTCACCCCAGGACATGTCAATTTCAAATGCCAGCCTGGTGCGCTTCCCCCTTCCCCGTAGCAGCAGGAGTGCAAGGCATCTGCCACAGGAGTGACCCGTTAGGTAGAGTGTATGGGGAGGGATACTGAGTGGCTGCTCTGCAGCTGTGTCAAAAACACTCTTTGTGGGTTGCCCCCTCCTGATTACAAGCATCTCGGGGTGGCTAACAACATTCTAAAAAGATATAATAAAAACCATTTAAAATCAACATTATTAATTAAAAAACTCAATACCCAAACAACAGAGCCCCTCCCTAACCCAACCCACCCATCCCATCTCCCTTCAGCGGGAGGGAATTCCACAGCTGCGGTGCAGCCGCAGAGTATGCCCTCCTCACAGTCGACACCTGGGAAACCCGGGGGACCTCAAGAACGACGCTCCCGGCTGACCGCAGAGGTCGATCCAAGATCCAGAGGGTGAGGTGTTCCTGCAGGTAGGTGGGACCCAGGCCATTTAGGGCTTTAAAGGTCAACACCAACACCTTGAATTGGGCCTGGAAGGCTATTGACAGCCAGTGCAAAGAACAGAGCACTGGAGTAATGTGCTCGCATCGGCCCATCCCCTTCAGGAGATGGGCCGCCACATTCTGCTAGAGATGGGCGAACACAGTTCGGCAGTTCGGCCCAAACGCAGCCTGTTCGGACGATCGAACACGAACATACCGAACAAACCGAACGGCGAAATGGCCAAACAGTTCGGTCAGTTCGGATCGCGTTCGGGTGAGTTCGGGTGGCAAAAAAAGCTTCACTGGAAGGTCAAACATGGCAGGGAGGTGTCAGTCACTGAGGAGCAGACTTCCAGGCACCAGAGGTGGAGAGGCTTGCAAGAAACGAAACTAATTATCTGTGTCCCCCCTTCCCAACACCTTCTGAGCTAGTCACTGTTCCTGAACAGCAGGCGTTGAGTAGGATTTTTAGATTGCTTTAAGTTTCATTTCAGTTTTGTAATGAAATGAAACTTAAACCATAAACTGAAAC